>JAODFX010192983.1:0-26571 GCA_027580035.1 Dorylogaster longipes | reverse complement strand
TCCAGAATTTTTAATTGTTTATTAGCAGATAATTAGGGTAGTGTTTGGTGAGTCTCCGGATATTATAGAAACAAATAATGACAAGAAGAAAGTAGGAAGGCATTAGTTACAATATTAGAGACCCATGCAAATGCAAATTTTGCAAGCATACGATTTGTGATGTTTGTATTCTAAATAAACGTACTTCTTTCGTGCAATGTTTGCCTGTTTGAACCTTTATGTCAGTAAATTATATTATAATTGTACAATGCATATTTTAAAGATTTCAAATTGCATATTATCCATCTATTTGTGGTTTTAGTGCATGTAACACTAATGCGTGCTTTTATTACAATAATTTAATATTTTTAACAATTGTTTATTTCGTTGGTGCAAATCATCCTATCCCGTACTTACATTATTTATTACATTATACAGGAAAGAGTTGATTATATGTGAATGTAGCAAAGAAGTCGTTGGCCAAGGTAAGCGCAAGTTTAATAACTTCCTCCAGGACGATGGGTTTGAGTTCGTCATAAATCAAGTGGATATTTTCCTCAATCAGCTCGTTCAACTGATCGTTCATCTTGGTGTTGTTGCCAAACGCGTTGCTCATGCGAAGGCCGACTTTCTCAATCGACATCTCGTGCCAGTTGCTCGTGAACGTCAGATACTCCTTATCGTCCTTCATGTAACGCGTCGAGTTCCAGATAGATTTGAGCACCATGCCAGCTGTAACAATCGAAACACGCGCCTAATTCGCTAATCCCAATTCGAAGCCTAAGGCAAATACGTACAAAACGCTCCCGAAAAATTACCGGCTGCATCAATCGATAGCAATAAGATGTTACCCTTTGCCTTGTACTGCGCACTTAGATTCAACTCGGGTATATGTAGTTCATCGAAGAACTGAAGCCCGTGGTCTGATATAAAACCGTTACAGGAATGAAGCTGTAGAGTGTTCAGCCCATGCAAAGACAAATTTATCAATTCAAAGTTCAGCTTAACGCTCGCGGAATTTGTGAAGTCCAGTTTGAAATGTTCTATTTGAAATGGATCAATGGAGACGACGTTAATATCCAATGCGTCTTGCTTAAATAAATTTGCAGCTTTATTGAAACGCGAACAAAAGCATTCCGAGATATCCGGATCATTACGCTTACACATGTCTATTGCTTGCACTGAAAACATAAGCTAGATTATTTGACGTAATTCTTCACAAGTTTATTTATTGAAAGACGTACTTAATTGCTGTTTAGCTGCCACCCCATGATAAACAAACAACAATCCGAAAAGGACATTTGCCAATGACAACCGCATGTTACTTGCTTATTGGTTTTGCTTGTTGGAATCGATAATCACGATTGAATTCACACTTCGATCTTATTGGTGTCTTCATGTATTTATAAGGAGAGAGAAAACATAAATACAAATGCAGTTTTGTTTTTATACAAGTAATAATTTGCTTAATAATTGCTCACTTCAACATTTCAAAAAGTTTATGATGGACAGATGAATGCCATAAATTTTTGGGGCAATTTTGTCTAATGCCTCAAATTAACGCCCATCGATCTTCAAACTTTAAACAAAATTATTAATATGCCAAGAAAACATAAATGCAAATGCAGTTTTGTTTTTATCTATAAATCATCATTTGCTTAATAATTGCTCAGTTCTACGTTTCAAAAAGTTTATGATGCCAATTATGGACAATTAAATGCCATAAATTTTCTGGGCAATTTCCTCTCATGCCTCAAATTAATGCCCATCGATGTTTCAGCTTTAAACAAAATTGTTAATATATTTTTTCTATGAGGAAGCCTTGACGGGAAACGCAAAGAGATTTTCGACTGCTTATTACCACTTATTAAATATATTACATATTTAAAACACGGAAGTGAGTGTTTGAACAATTATCGCAGATGGCTTGCTTTATCATACTCAGCATAAAACAAATAGACAGCTAGTAAACTGTAGAGACAGATGTCAAAGCAGGCATATAAAGTTTATCTGCATATTTAGTATCTTTATTCATGCAAAAATGGAGAAGAAAAAAACAAAAGCCAAATTGGGCGTTTCTTTCTCTACCTTAAAATCGAATGTACTATACAATTTAAGTCGGCCTAAAAATCCATATGAAGCTGCTCACGATAGTGCTAAGGAAATTGGAAGTACTAAAACTACTACTGCTACTACTACTGCTACTACTACTACTACTGCTTCACCAACAGTTAGCACAAGCCATAAGAAAAAAGTCCTTCATCGTGCAGCCGCGAAAAAGGTTGCATTGGAAGACATAAACCGTTTTCAGGTTACTGAGTTGACCGATGAAGATTTGGATAAGATAACGGAACTAATAACCGAAGAAGTGAGGGCAATTTTTAATGTAGAGGATTACGCCATGGCCTAGTAAATATCGAATCGAGGTGTGATGCTCAAACACGTAACCTGTTTCTAATTCTAGTCATTTATCATACGTATCGCACAAGTTGACCAATTACAAGGGAGATATTGTGGGTATAATCATGATGAATGAGTTCCCCAACGTTCCGGTGCTACCTACCAAGGGATGGGGATACTGGGCGCAGAAACTGTACAATCTCAAGAATATAAACAGCGTTAACACCTTGTGGGTTTTCCTCGCAGCATGCGTCATCGCATACGAAGACATATTTATTCAACTAATGCTGAACAATATTTTCATTCACATGGATAGCAAGCAGTATGTCCTCTTTGTTATACCACCAGGGTTTCACGAGAAGGTTGAATATTTGAATAAGTACAGTACTGTTATTCTGCCTCAAGGTAGGAGCACGTAAGAATCGTTTGCAATCTTTGCTAATATTGCGTCTCCAATAGGCTTCACCGATCCGATGAGGGTACAGACACTTAGACTCTGCGTGCGAAAAGACTTTGTGATCCCGTATAAAATTCGTCGTGCCGTGGAGGAGGATAACGATGATATCGTCAACTTAATTCGCAACTACTCGCCTTTATTCGTCAATCTCTACGGTGATTACTACGTGGCGGAGATCCTAACACGTCATACAGCAGCAGGCAGGCAAATCATCGTTGCGGAGCATAAAACCCAAGCCGTTTCCGTTCTCTGCCTTAACCCCTCCATCAATTACGAGGAATTGAACAAGTGTTTCAACCTCCACGTTTTCACTGACCTGTATAAAGCGGAAACGGTCCGGCAAACTGAGAAGGAAGCCCCAGTTGGACAACCTGAGCAGGAATCAGAAGTTCAAGACGCGGAAGCTATGGACGCACCCATTGAGGCGTCAGCAAGTCGGGGAAACTCGAAATATCAAAATTGGTTAACCAGTTGGAACGATGAAGCTATAATTGAACTACCAGAAGCTGAGAAGCGTGTTGACAAAGAGAGGGCATTGGAAACGGCCATCCAGGAGGCTGTGGAAGATTTAATGCTGGAGAAATCGTCCGAAGTGCTGCTTCCGGAGCTGAATAGATCGCATGCTGTAGGATCGCTAGCCAGTGAGGTAATGCTTGACGAATCAACAGATTCCAGATCATTGGAAATGCCATTCATTGGCACTGCGAACAGTTTTGTTATCGAGATACTGGCCGCGCTACCAAATCATCATTCTTCACTTTACATGCTCATCATCTCTTGCTTCGAGTGCTATCCGACACGGGACTATTGCGTCCTGACAATCCCACATACTTCAGACTACTACCCGATCTTGAAGTACTTCACCTGGGTGCCACCGAAACTCACCGCCCATCATCCGCATGATTTGTACGTGTGCCATCGAGGCCAAATTTGTCCCGTGACAATACAGATTGCGAACGCTGGCGATACACAACGCGTTGGCGAATTTGCTCGTCTGATTAAGCATCCCAACATGGCGGAGCACATTGTGCGAAATCTCGAATGGGGACTCAAGGACTACGAACCGATGATAACCTTCCTTGTGCTGACTGGTAAACGCAAGCGGTACATTGCCGGTCTGGCACAGGTTTCGAAAGTCGCGGACCTGCACACGGTCAAGCGCAAGTACGCTCTCAATCAACGAAGCGATTTCCGATTCGATAGCGATGCCACATTCGGTTACATCATCACGTTCATCATGTCACCGTTATTCACTTATCACATAAATTTCTTCTTGCGTGAGATCCATAGGAAGGCTAGCTGTCAGACATTGCTCTACGCTTTGAATAAACATGATACCGAGGAGTACAGAGTCAGACCATTGGCGCATGCAATGCCCTACATGTGGTTGGTACCACCGAGAAGGCAAATACTCGAATCGAAAAAGCCGCCTCCGGATTATCCCGAGGAACCGTATGCATTGTTCGTCTCCACACTAAAGCTGCTCAACAAGCCGAGGTAAGCAGCTCATGCGGACACCTTTGCGCATCACGAATACTTGGTTGTTTTAGGATTGAAGTTAACCATCGGATAGTGGTAGTGGGTGCATCTGAGACGGGATTGGCATTCCTGGAAGCACTTACTAGCAACAAGATCGCCCAATATCGGGTGACCTTCAACAATGTGATGTTGATTTCTAAAGAAGGTCTAATTCCGTATGAATCCCGCAATCGAATTGAAGACATGCTGAAGGCAAGGCATTACTTTACAGATGCTAAGTATATAGAGCAGATTGCCTTACGTCATATGATTGGTGTCCTACAGGGCGTCCTTACCGGGATTAATCGCAAAGGTAGGTTCCACCTACTAAAATTAACTCTCGTTTTATTATCACTTGCGTATTGTAGAGAGAATAGTTACAGTGAACAGACAGGTGGAGATCCCGTACGACTACCTTTTTCTGATGACCGGACTTCAGTACAGATTACCAAAAAAACAAGGTCAAGACGAAAATATAAACCCAAAAATACCATCGAATTGTTTCGCAATCAACACTTCAAACGACAGTGCACGAGCCTTGTCAACTTTGCACACTTTAATGGGTGCACTTGCACCTTCCGATCCATGTACGATCATTGAGCATTTTGCGGTGGAGTTCATCTCACGACGACATTTTCCAGATGAGATCGTGGTGTACGGGCACAGCATTGATTGCTACTGCTGCATCGCAGCGCTGATTGAGTTTGGCGTGCGCAGTGACTCAATCATCCTGGTCGATCCAGGCCCCAGCAGCAAGAAGGCGTCCGGACTCCATGAGTTCGTCTTCCAAGATGGCAAGATCTACGAGAAAGTTGTCAAATGGCTCGAACGGGCGAAAGTGACGATCATGTCCGACTTCACGCTCATCGATTGGTTCTCGAAGCCGTTCCGAATGAAATTCCAATCGCATACCCGCATCTTGATCAAAGAGCCGCTCTGTGCCTTCTTCTACGGCGAAAAGAGAGTCGAGTAAGTGCGCATTCGAAATCGCCAACACCCTCTCTCTCGTTTGCTCTAGCTACCACATGAAGAGGGTTATCCGCGATTGCGGATTGGTATTCGATGGCCGCCTCGTGATCACTCCGGAATGCAATACCAGCGATCCGGTTATCTATGCGGCTGGTCCACTCACAACATATCCGAGAAGATTATGGGCAAACCATATGATTCATAGATATTTCAATTCGAGGGAGCTTGGGTGCGATGCCATTTTATACGTAAGGCCATATGCATTCTTGTTCTTCCTGTTGTAGGACCCGACTAGGTATAACGATAAGGCAGTCCTTGTTGCCATTCAAAGAACATGGAAGAATCATGAGTGACTTCATTGAAAAATCGTGCCAGAAACATAATATGAAAATGCAATACTACAAACCATTGATGACGTATTGCAAGCTTCCAGGTGGACTGTACTATATCGACATTGTGAAGCCCGGTCTGCTGGTACCTCTTGAGGCAGCGCTGTGTGATTCCGACTATGTAACCTGCTCGTCGTTGTGCAAACAAACAACACAACTAATTCGCATCACGTTCTTTCAGGGCACGGTGTACACGACTGGGGACGCCAGAAATGTCAAGGAACAAGCCTACTTTCGCTTGCACCTGAACATCCAGCAAATGGTTGAGACCATCACCTGCCTCTCCGCGCAGGTATTCATCGCTGCGATCTGCAGTCTGATAATGTCTGCTGTGGTTAGAAATTCAATTACAGAAATCTGGTGTCCATCTGGGGCCAACATGAAGCTCTCTTGAATAATTTCGAGCATCAGCTTTCAAAGCTTTACATCACAGACCTACTCGGGTACTTCCAACAGTCATGGTGCGCAGCCATTTTCCACGATGAATTTCCGGTGCTGCAGGAGGCCATAATGAAAGTGATGACTTCTGCTACGGTATGTTGGAAACTGAATTTTTGTTTGCACTCACTCCAACGTGGTATTGCAGGACATAATGGGGGAATCGCCCATGGAAGATTTGATGAGGATGTACCAGACAACACAATTTAAACCGGTGATGGCAGAGTCAAATACGCAAAACATTTGATCGTTGAAATAATAATATCTCTTTCAGTTGTCAGACGAACAATGGAAGGAGATTACCGATAAGTTTTACGAGTCTGCGTACGAGGAGAAGATTGAAAAATTGATTCTCAATTTCATACGTGATAATATCACCTTTCTGGATATGTACGCTCATCCTTTCATTCTCAAATGTATCTTGTCTCATTCCATAGACAGTCCACTATTTAGGAAATACTGAAAAAAGTAATAAATATGTAATACGAAAAGATAACCATTCAAAGGAATTGCCTTATTTGATGAAGCGAAATAAAGAAGTAGGCTTAGAACCTACTGTCTGAAGCCTATTAACTTTATTTCAAGTTTATTTATCTTTCATAACTGTATCTGCATCCTTATTGTCCAATTTGTTGATACGATAATAAATGGCCTGTTGCTTCGACGTGTATTTCAATGCTGTAAAGCCACTAAACATTTGCGTCAACAACAAAGCACTCATTATAATCTGCACAACAAAATGTAATACAGTCAACTTGAAATGTGGATTTAAGAGTAGAAAACTTTGCAGCGGCAATTGGAGCAATACGGATAGCAGCCAAAATCCTGCCAATTCCGGAATCTACAAACAAATATCATTCATTTGGAAAATTTTAACACATTTCAGAATTATGTAGTGCATTGAATGTCATCAAGAATAGTTGAATGGTTTGTTACACAAACAGCAAATGATTTGAAATGAATAAAGAAATTAAGTATTCGTTGAGTGAAAGTGAAAATTACCTACTACAAGTAAGTAAAGTTATAAAGTTAGAAATAGATCATTAATAATAAACGATTATTCTCGAACCATTACAAATGTTGCATTGCAAAGCAAATATTTTCGTGTACTGTTTTTTGCGTTAAAATTGCATTATATAGTATTTCGCCTACGCTTTTTGCGATTGGCTAGGTTATATACTAATTACTGACACTTCTTACCTTATCTTGTAGATTTCCTTCGTATCCCAAATATAGCCGCAGTACTTCGACAATAGACATCGCAGTCACGATTGAAATGATCATAAATTTGTTGAAGGAATTATAGCAAGCGTACTAAGAAATCAAAACTATAAATAATATCGTGGGGCGATCACAATTCATCGAAATACTTACCCTGTCGTGGATAAGAAGAGCCATAACAATGAACCAAATCGGGAAAAATATTACATTAAAGTACAAAGCCATTTGAAGTGGTAAATTCGACATTACTTTCATACCTGAAATAATAAAATCATGCAGCAAATGTGCAAATGCAATACAATAAGATTACAGATCCCAGGAGAGATCTTAAGTTGTAATTTCTTTTATAAAATAAAGCAAAGTAGAACCTGTAAAGTGGGCACCCTCATAAGTTGGCCACCTGCCTATGTTCAACTTATATAAATTGAACCGACGAAAACCCATTTTAGTTTACACTCTGTAAGTTACACCTTTATATGTTGGTCACGTGACATGGAAGCACGAGTACTTTTGATACCTCTCTATGTTGATCATTGCAGTATTCTAGGTCAGTCAAATACACTAAGTCTGTGTTATGTTGTTTGCTATCTTTCATTCCAGATGGTCAATCTCAATACAAATTAAATTACACTTTAAAGGCTAGTTAAATTCCATTTTTCATTTGGTAGCATTTCATTTGTGTGAAACAATTGCAATTTCTTTAACTATCGGAATTACTAGCTACAAATTGAATGCGACAATTGCATTCTTACCTACCTCGCACTTTATGATCAATTGCGCAGGTGTCACCTGAAGATTCGCTCTTCATGATTGTAAATAGTTGTTTACAAATTGCTCAGGACACTTTTTATGTTCAGTCCAACTTGGATTGTTTTTGATATCGTAAAGAAAGACCACTACATTGGTTCGAACTTTTGTTTGTATTTACAATCCCGTTACCATAGCAACGACGGAAGGGATTCTTCACTACTGATCATAGTTACCGATTAATCACAGTTAATATGCATTGTCCATAACAGAAAACCAGTGCATTGCGTTTTGAACAGTTAGGAATAAAATTGACAAGATGAACTATGAACCCTTTGAACAGTAAGTTTCTACAATGTATCCATTTCGAAGGCAATTCATTTGTATTGTTTTTAGAATAAAGCAATCATCATTGGTAAATTCATACGGCATTGAAAAGCAGCTTAAAGCAACCGATGAAGAAATCATGCGCAAGTTGATAAAATACATCAAACATGAAGATGTTTTCCTAAAAATACTTCAATTCATTAGTACTTTAACTAATAGACCTTCAAAGTATTTCAATTCTTTATTCTTGTTATTCAATACAAATCCATTATTAATTGACCTTATCTTTTCAGAGATCTGCTTAGTCATCTCCATGATACTCTATCACCAGTTCTCTACGAAGCATTTAAGATGGAAGACGCAAACATATTTCAAAAGTGCTTATCCCTGCAACATGTAAAATTTCATCAGACTTCAATTGAACTCGAACTTCCAGCATCAATTGTCGAATTAGCTAGCTTAGACGCACATAGAACGATCGACGAGAAAGTCTGCTGTATGCTGGCGTGCTACGATTGCATCCTAGCCGAATTGAAGTTTGCCATGATTGAAGTCCTGGCTGAAAATGAGGATGATTGTTATGGTGATGTAACCAAGCCTCCTGCC
Organism: Dorylogaster longipes; assembly: GCA_027580035.1. Classification (NCBI taxonomy): domain Eukaryota; kingdom Metazoa; phylum Arthropoda; class Insecta; order Coleoptera; family Staphylinidae; genus Dorylogaster; species Dorylogaster longipes. The sequence continues at coordinate 17,520 of JAODFX010192983.1, read as the reverse complement.
ATTAGCAGTTCGGACATTGAACAGTTACTTGTTGAAGTTGTCATTCGAGCCAAATGCAAACATTTGTACAGCAATTTATGCATGGCCAAATACCTTAGTAATCGACATATGAATGATATCAAATGCCGTCATGTGCTGCAGTGTTTTGCCAAGGCAATTGCAGTGTTAACCGACAACGACAAACAGCCGAGTGGAACATTCCAAAAATCACACAGCGCACTTGATCTGAAACAATATAATGCACTCGTGCAGCGATTAGACAACGCGTGCATTGGCAATCATTTCGAACGACTTGCGATGCAAAAATTAAATCGCCAAATTGTTCTTTCTCACGAATTTCATGAAAATATTGATTGTGAAACAGCAACCTAATGATTAACAATTACTATATTTAGAATTATGAACAAAATAATTTAATATATAGTGCTTAAATATATATTATTTATTAGTAGGGAACGGATTTTAAGGTCCAGCATAATTAGTTTAATATATGTACTTGTGGGCGGAAATAATGGAAAATCAAAACTATTTTTGAACTTTTTTCCACCTTTTCATGTGATTACTACATTATAGAGCTTGTTTGCTCTTTTTTTTATGTCTGATCACATTTTTTCCGCTCTACTCACTTTAATTTGGCAGAAAAATGTATTGTTTCTCTAATAAATAGCTTTTTAAAATATTTGATCAGAAGTACACATTAACTATACATTAAATTATTTAAAATGGTTATGTTTATCTCCTAAACCTTAGTTTGATTGAAGTACAATAAGTAACCTCCTAGAGAGGGCATAAGAAAGAAAAATTTGATACAAAAGGATACGAATGTTCTAGTAACTTACAATCATTTCATTCCATTTTATTTTTTGTAATTTTTAATGTCATTTTATTTCAGCACATCTGTTTCCTCTTCTCTATTCATTAGATATCATTTCACAAACATTGATTTTTGAAATATTCAAATCTTAAATGTTCACGCATGCGCACGTACGACATGGTTAGATTAATTTCATTAGCATCACATTAAAATTATTTTAAATACTCTTTATAGGTGCGTGAATAACAAAAAAAACCCACAGAAAGAATAAAAGTATTATTTAGTATTTAAATATTTTAATTTCCCCATATCACTTTCCTTTTGTGATTCGATTAATTCGTGAGAAGTCGTTCATTCTCGTTCGCAATACTTGTCAACATTGCGATCGTAGAGAGGGCAAACACCGACAGTGTTCTGGAACATTCGCGTGATTTCATGCGCCGGAGCCGCGATTTTCGGTCATAAAGCAATTTCAAATTTGTTTTTGATTGAGATATAGTCAAACGCATCTCGTTCAGATATCTATTCGTTTTCTTCGTGCGACTCTGCGAAATGGAGCAAGTAAGTGTGTGTAGATCATTTTATTAGCTTGCACGCACATTTTTATTCCGGACAATTCTCGAACCTCATAAAACATGCGGTTTTTAGGTTGCCGCTTTGAAAGACTTGGGCAATAAGGCGTTAGCGGATAATAAATTTGACGATGCCGTTAAGCATTACACAGATGCCATTCAATTAGATTCTAACAATCATGTTCTCTATTCGAATCGCTCGGCCGCCTATGCGAAATTGCAACAATACGATCTCGCGTTGCAAGATGCTGAAAAAACGGTTGCGATTAAGCCCGACTGGCCGAAAGGGTACTCCCGAAAGGGTCTGGCACTTGCTTATTTGAATAAAACTGATGAAGCAATTGCAACTTACACTGCTGGTTTAGAAATTGATCCCACAAATGCCACACTAAAAGAGGGTCTTGCTGAATGTCGAGCCAGCACCAGACAACAATCGAGAGCCTTCCCAAACCCCTTCTGTGGACCAGAAGTAATGACGAAATTGAGGAATGATCCACGCACCCGAGAATTGCTTAAAGATCCAAGTTACCTAGCTCTTCTTGCTGAACTGCAGCAGAATCAAAACATGATGACAACGAGGCTGCAGGATCCACGAGTTATGACCACTCTGAGCGTGCTATTAAATTTTGATGATGAACCCATGGAAACTGGCTCAGACTATGTGCCTCCTCCAAAGAAAGCAGAGCCAATGCACGAGGAGCCAAAACGTGAACCACAACCTGAGTTACCACAAAATAAGAAGGATGCTAAGGCAGCCAAAGAGAAAGGTAATGACTTCTACAAGAAGAAGGATTTTGAGAAGGCAATTGAATTCTATACAATGGCAATCACTCATGACCCAGTTGATATCACATTCTACAATAATCTAGCTGCAGTGTATTTCGAGATGAAGCAATATGAGAAGTGCATTGAGCAATGCGAGAAGGGCATCGAAATTGGACGCGAGAATCGCGCCGACTTCAAGCTTATCGCCAAGGCGATGATGCGCATCGGCAACGCGTACAAGAAGCTCAAAGACTGGAAGCAGGCGAAGATCTACTATGAGAAGTCGATGTCCGAGCATCGAACGCCCGAGATCAAGACTCTCCTCAGCGACATCGAGAAGATCATCAAGGAGGAGGAGCGCAAGGCGTACGTCGATCCGGCGAAGGCGGAGATGGAGAAGGAAATGGGCAACGAGCGCTTCAAGCAGGGCGACTATGCGACTGCAGTGAAGCACTACACCGAGGCGATCAAGCGCAATCCGGAGGATCCGAAGTTGTACAGCAATCGCGCCGCGTGCTACACGAAACTCGCCGCGTTCGACTTGGGCCTCAAGGACTGCGAGGAGTGCGTGCGCCTCGATCCGAAGTTCATCAAGGGCTGGATCCGCAAGGGGCACATCTTGCAGGGCATGCAGCAGCCGTCGAAGGCGAGCGCCGCGTTCCAGAAGGCGCTCGAGATCGACTCGAACAACGTCGAAGCGCTGCAGGGCTATCGGGCATGCACGATGCTCGACAGCAGCGATCCGGAGAAGGTGCGTCAGCGTGCGATGGCCGATCCGGAAGTGCAGCAGATCCTGCGCGACCCCGCCATGCGCATCATCCTCGAGCAGATGCAGAACGATCCTCGAGCTTTGCAGGACCACTTGAAGAATCCGGACATTGCTGCCAAAATTCACAAATTGCTCGAAGCCGGACTCATTGCAATACACTAATTGCATGCAGCGTTCTAGTTGGATAACTCAATTTATGCGCTTGTATATTGCTGCTCCAATTCACTGCATCTTAATTTGCAATGTTAGCAAATTAGCCAGGTTTCATTATTTGATCAGGATATGCTTTGGTATTCGTACGCATTTTCGATATAAATGTATCATTCATCTTTGGTGATATATCTGTTCTCTTAATGTGTTTGTAATAATAAATGCGTTGCATTTTATCGGCTGCCTTCTCGTCCTGTTATTTTCACTCGGATTTTGCTTTCGGCTGAATGTTCTGTGCAAAACACAGGTTTTTGTTTCTTTCAACATTCATTCCATGACAGGCCACAAAAGCATGACAAATAGCTGTCTGAGTCCTTAGAAAATATGGATCCGTAACGCGTTACGGGAGGGACTACGTCAAGACTTGCAAATGGAATCGGATCACAAATTACTAGTATGGCCATCAATTTTGAGAAGGTAAATTTCATGCTGATCCCTATTTGTAATATTGTCAGATTTACAATGCATCACCTGTAGGAGGATGAAGACACCATTCGAGTCTTCATTCAACTTGCTGAAGAAGAATTACAAGACTTGGTGAATATTAGATTGAAGATCAAGAAAGTACTTGATTGCTGCTTTCAAGAAACGCATAAAATTAATAGGCGTATAAGGGATTCGGAAAAAGTACTCGAATACTTAATGCATGCACACACGATCGCTGAAGACAAACGTAAAGTCTGTGAACAAATTCAGCAACTTGAGAAAGACAAGGAAGAAGCCAAAGCGAACGCTCGCAAATTGAAAGGGGACTTGATTCGCATGTGGTGGTTCTCATTGCCATTGCATCTCCTCATTGTAATCACGATTTTCTTTATTCCATTTTGTTGATTCGTTCAAAATGCATAGGTACACACGGACTTTATTAGACCAATGATTATTTGGTAATAAAATTGTCAATTATTGTGAATAGCGCAATTATTTTAATTCACTTTAATGGCTATGATTTGCTCCTCTATTTGTATAACCTACAAACTCTTTGGTGTTGCAACTTAAATTCTTATCACATAACTCTACACCAGAATTGGTAATTTCTTAATATAATCGGAAATATTAGTGCATCAAGTGCGAGAAGGAACGAGGAGAAAGTATCCGAATGAATTTGCCACAAATAAACGTTTTTAACACAGAGTTTAACTCGATCACATATTCTTATAAATACAGAGGAGAAGGAAATGCGCATTTAGCACTTTCGTTACCAGGCGCAAAGAAAGTGCTTTTGATTCCAAAACTTATTAATGAAGACAAATGTTGTGAACATGTGAGTTGGGATGACGCGATTGAATTTCATAATAAAATTATGAATGTATTACTGCAACCTTTTATTTCAAATGTTACAAAAGTTAATTTACAAACAAATGATTTTCAACATATGGAGAACAATATTGTCACTGTCAGGCCATGTAAGTATTGTTGTTCGAATTGACAGATGCAAAACTTTTCCGTCATAAATTATGGTTTTGTAAGCAGTTATTATACACATTAAATTGGATCCAAATTTAGCTTCATTTACAAATTGTAAATGTGACCAAACATAATTTGCTAATATGGCGGTAGATTTTTATAAGGTGACTAGTTTTTTTGCCTATTTCATTGAAGTGGCTCAACGTGTTTTTCCATTCAAGGAAGAGAAGAAAATTAAGCTGCGCATTGAGAAGGTTGCAAAGCGATTGACGTGTTTGGAGAGCATTAAAGAAAGAATCGAAAAGTTAATTGAGCGCTACCTACAAGAAACGTGCGATATTGAGAAGCGTATATTCGAATCCGAAAAACTAATTGAATGTTTACTAGCCGCGCAAACGGCTGCAGAGAGCAAACGCAAAATTCGCGAGGAGATAGTGCAGTTAAAAAATGAAAAGAAACACGCCGAGGCGGACGTGCTGAAATTAAAAAAGGAGTTGTTTTGTAAGATGAAAAAGCTCGAGAAAGCGCAGAAAACCGGGCCGCCGCCTTGCGAATGAATGCGCTTCGGGCCTTCCTAAATCAGTATTTATCATATAAATTCAATGTTTCACCTGATAAGACTTGTAGAATTACTATGCCATAGTTAAGCAACCGATTCCAATGGATGACATATCATATTGTGATATTGTTTGCGCAATTTGCAGCTTTCCGACTGAATGTATCGAAATTATCGACGGATGGTGCTGTGCTAATGCACGATTACACAATCCTGTCAACGAATCAACCTACTTTGGATGCAGTACCAACTCTATCGATCGAAATCAAGCCAAAGTGTGGTTTGAACATAGACAATGTCTGCAAATTTTGCCACAAACAAAGTGCAAAGCTACAGTCGGGACGTATTCAGACAGCGACAAAATATTGTCCCAAACTTCTATATTCCGGGTAAGGCAATCAACCTAATCAAACATGCCAAATCTACCGAGCTCATTTTAGGAACGTTGAGCTTATGCGAAGCGCTGTGCAGTATCTACTGGAAAATCCACAGAACAACTTGCAGGTATATAAAAATTCTACGAGAATCTATTCGGATAAGCATAAGTTAGACGAGTTAAACGAACACGTTGGTTGTTGGACCAACCGAACAAAATTGTCGACTGTTGCGACGATCAGTAATGTTGTTGTGGCAATATTAAATTTCGAATACGCCAATGATGCAATCTGCGAACAAATGTGCGCAAAACATGGTCGGTTTACAGTCCTGGAGAGAATTAAAGAAATTCAAGCGTTTGACCGAAGCAACAAAGCTCCTTACTCCACTGATCGAGGATATGTCAAATCACTCCTATCTGCGCTTCGAAATAAAACCGATGGCGATAAAAGAATTTGCAGCAGATGCCAGCTTATGCTTACGGTGATTACAACTAGCCAGTACAATAAACACTACTTATCGAAGATTGCCCGAGATTGTTCCATAATGATGTCAATGAAGCAAATGCCGGACAATAGGTTTGGTTTATTCATCTTAAATATACAGCTGTTCTCTTACAAACTATCTTCAGTTGCAGTGACCGAGGATTAAATTTTGTATTCGTAGATGGTGTTTATTATATGTTTGATGTGAAAATATTTGATTTGTTTCCAAAAGATGAGTTATAATAATGAGCAGCATTAAATAATTAAAACAGATAAAGTCTGCATTCTTAGTTTAAGGAAATGCTAATAGATATTCGCCGTGTTGTTTGTGTAATCATTGATGTGTAATGGATTTGAGGGCAGATCTTCCAGCAGCATTCCTGTACTGCCATTCTACATGTCCCCAACCCCTGATGCCATTCACCCTGTACTTGCTGTATGATTCAATAAGTTTCGATTCGCATTCTTTGCTTATGTACAACTCGGAGCTTTCGATAACATTTACTTCCATCACATAGTTTTGATTCCCTTAAAATACCAGACATTTAATGTTAAGATGAGTCTGACGTCATTCTCTGATAGTTACCCGCCATAAATTGAAGTGAATAATCCATTGGTGGCACACCATTTTCACCATGTTGGCTGAGCTGAAAATCACAAGCCTGAATGGCATGGAGTTTCTTCTGACGTGCGCTATAATAGTATCCAATATACACTCTGAAACATAGCACTTCTAAAGCATCGATAAACAATTGAGGGGGTTCGAAGACTCACAAGGAAAATGTAATAGGCATCGAGACGATACCAATTTGCATTTGATCACCATTCTCCAAGCTGCAATAATGCAACACGTATCTATGAAAGTAATGCCAGTCGCGATGATTGCCGAAACTATGATCTCTTATTCCATTCAGAGCAAGTTCATGTTCCATCCCATCAATCGTGGCAGTGCCAATAATATCACCAGGTTGTTCGTAGTGCGTTTGGTGAATACTGAAAGTAAAGAACTAAAGTCATTCTCCGAGAACAAGCGTGGCGAATGCAGCGGGCACAACCGTTTGACTACATCGAAATATTCCTGATTCCATCGCTCCCTTGCTATAGCTGTAGCCATTAAATAGGGGTCCATGTCGTGGTCAAAGTTAAAGCAGTCCTTGTCGGATGACCAGACGGCGTTCAGACAAACAGCGTGAAGTTCACCGGCGCCGTCACGCATTTGCCCCTCGAACTTGATGAGCCATTTCTTCTCCGCGACCACCGACTCGATGGTAATTCCCTCAGCACAGAAGCCCGTCTCGGAGTTTAGCTGAGTTAAAGCGGTTTGCGGCAACTTTAACGAGCGCAGTACGCCATACTTGAAGGATGAAAAGCGCAGCAGGAGAAAGCCGTCGACAAGAGGAGGCTTTCTGCGGGCCATGCCCAAGATGATAGCGTCGCCTTTAGCGTTCGCAGCGCCGAAGTAGACGCCATCAACCGGGTTATCGTTATCGGCGAGCTCTTGTGGTTTATCGAGGTCTTCATAATTGAGATTGACTTTCTTCAACTACAAACCGCAATTTTGATATAAAATGATTTCTTCCCTTTCCACCGAATAAAGTTAACTCCGTTAAGTTTACAGTTAAATTTTCGAAAATTTAACGCAAATTAACCGTTAACATTTATGTTAACATATTTGGATCTTTGGTTTATAAGTTGCTGACTACTAGACTAATATAACGGACTAAAGCTAACGGAAGTTAACCTAAGCATTAACATTTTTTGAAGTTAACTTAAAAGTTAACGTTAACTTCGTTAATTAACACGATCAACACGAGCAAGTAACACTTGTTGTGATTAGTAGGTAATGAAACAATTGCCACTTACTTGTTTCAGCTTCAACAAAATGTACATTAAACTCACTTTGAGCCAGTAAAAGTGACCAGGCACGCGGTATATGTTAAAAATGGGTTGTGGGTCTACTGCGAGAAGTTTTCGCACACATAGTATCGTGAGAAGCGAAAAGGCCAATATTAAATATTCGACGTGTGCGAGTACAGCGAGCATCGCTGATGAACCGTTGATGAACCGGCGAGAGAGCAAATGCAATGAAGACGACTGGCGCATGCAATCGTGGATTGCGTTTTTATTGACACTCTTAGCAAGGCAAGTTTTATCTGTGCACTTGATTGATAAGGTAAACTGGGTACTTATCCGGAGCTCTCTGCAGTTTATATGCTTGGTTCAAATTCTTGCTGACCCTGAACGAAACTGGTCTTAACCAAACAAGAGTCAGAGGGCAACAAACTGAAGTTGTTATTACAAAACTTTCCGCATTCAACCCGCACATACCCTCAATGCTACTATTTTATCGTAGGGACGATGGACGTCTTATGACGCTTCAGTCTATTTATTTCGTATATTCTTTATATTTTCTTCAAATACGCACTTACTAACATTATCTTCAATATTTAATAATCTCATTCCTTCGCTTACAGAATATCAGTTTAAGTATTATTAACATTGTTTCATCTCATTCTTAATACGCATCTTGACCAAGTATGAGCTGACGTTAATAAATATACCCACAAATATTAAGACACAATTGCATCAACTTGTGACAACAGTGACTTGATTATTTCCACCACTTCTATGTATTAAAGAAGAGCTGGGTCGTGTTAATAGAGATAATCTAAGATTTGGTCCTAACATCTCATATACATATAATCCATATTATTTATGTCTCCTAAATAGTTTTGATACTTCATGAATAAAAATTAGTAAAAATTCTGATTCACGCATTGTCCAAGTATCGCACAACAATTGCACAAAGATCATTACCATAAACTTATCTACATTTAATACTGAAATATGAATACGAAAAGGTGAATAAACTGTGAATCTAAATACAAACATTGACCCAATTTTTATGCCCCTGCCTCATATCCATCTCTCCATAGTTTCTGCCCTATGACAATCGATTATCGTTTTATCACAATTGTTAGTGGTAATCGATTGAAGGGAATTTGGGAAAAACGAAGCATTCCACTAAAGGTACAAACGTGTCCACTACGGTGCGCTCGAGCTCATCTGCGATATCCAGCTGACTCGAAGCATTGGTTCAAATGCTAACGTAATCTATACAAGTATATACAAACGCAAGAAATGTGTTAGATCGATGTAACAATAGCATTTACTCCTTAAAAATGATGTATACGTAAAAGTAAAAAGATAGAATCGTTTTCCCCAACCGAATTCAGAAACGACGTACGAGTAAAAACAGTTCAAAATTAAAACAACAGTTCGTCTCACAATTGTCCACTTGACGAAGTTGACGAGCTTTCGTCCTCCGAGTTGCTCTCGGAGATCATCGCATCGCCAGCCATGTGCTTGGGGATCGGCAGCGTGTTGCCATGCTTTCGCCCAATCTCGCTGGGCAACTCCGGCAGTCGCAGGTCGATCAAATCCTCCTCCTCGTAGTCGTCGTCCACGTCATCATCGTCATCGTTGAAGCGGTGCTTGTTGAAGGGAGTGCTCGCGACGACCGGACCCCACTCGAAGTCCTGCGTGACGTCCGTACGAGCCGAAAGCGCACGGCCGGCGCAGTTGGCAGTTTCCTTGCCGTTCAGAGGGATGCTGCTCGCCGACGAGCTCTGCATAAGGCCGTGTTTACGTGCTCGCTTGCTGGAGGGCGACTTCGTCGGCGTGCCACCGCCACCACTGCTGCTCTTCGGCGGCGTCGCGTTGCGGAAGCTGCGGCGCACAATGCGCGACGCAACCGTCTCGGGACTCTCATCCATCTCCAGCACGTAGCTCACCGAGTCGGACTTCTCGACGACACCCTTCACCTTCGGCGAAGAGGGCGGCGAGATGTCATCGAGATCGGCGTCGAGCGAACTGCGCGACTTCCTGCCGCTGCCGAGTGCACTCAGCTTCCGCTCGCGGAAAGAGAGAGCACGCTCGAAACAGCCTACCGCCGGCGGATGCTTCGGTGCCGTCGCACTGTGTCGCTCGTTGAAGCTGGCGCTGACCAGCGAACGCGTGAAACCCTGATCGACACCCTCGAGCACCTTGAACACCTCCTTGTTCTGCTGCAGACGCCACTGCAGCTCCTCGTTGTGCAGCCGCAGGCGCTGCCGTTGGTTGGCCTCCTCCTTGATCGACTCGTTGAGCTTCCGGTTCTCCGCGTACAGCGCCAGCTCGCTGTCGTTCTTCCGCTCGAGCTGGTGCTGCAGGTCCTCGCACTTCGTCGTCAGCAAGGCGATCCTCTCCTCGGCGGCCGGCAGTTGGTCGGCTTTGTGCGACGCCTCCGCAAGCGACTTGCGCAGCTCGGCGAACTCGCCCTGCTTCAGGTCTAGTACGGCACGCAGTGAACGCACCTCGTGGAAGTACGTGTCGCCTTCTGTGCGCTGCGCGAACCACGACTCCTTCTCCTCGCGCAGCCGGTGGATTTGCTCGTACGCTTCCTGCAGCTTCACCTCCTTTGCTTCGTAGTCGTGCCGCAGCTTCTCGCTCTCGTGCTTGAGCCGCTCTAGGCACTTGATTTTATCGTTCTTTTCATCAATCTCTTCTCGGATTGCGTCGTTCTCCTCGCGAAGTATATCGAGCAACTCTTCGTGCGTCTTCTGCAACTTCTGAAACTCCATCTTGATGCCGCGCATTTGTTCTTCGTGCTCGGTCGTGAGATTGTTCTTCATTGTGTTATTCTCCGCTTCGAACCGATTTAAATCCTGCTGATGTTTCATATTTACTGCAACAAAGTTAACCAATACTGCGATGTGATGGAGAGAACACGAAAGAAGAGAATGAAATATTCTTACATTCAATGACATCATTCTGCTGCTTCTCGACGAGATGCGCAATTTCCGCTTGGAACTTGCTTTGCTCTTCCTGAATGACTTGCAAATGCTGTTGTTTCTCTTGTCCCAATAGTTCCTCCAGTATCCCGCATGCCACGCGAGCCTCTTCGACTTCCAACCTTGCTTTGGCAACTTCTTTTCGCAAGCTTGGATTGCTGAAGGCTTCCAACTGGAATTGAAACGATGTTATAGAAGAACGTGTCAACATGGTGAAAATCCTTTAAATTGACTGTTATCATAACCACAAGCAAAACAATACCATTAACTCGAAACTTTGAACCTTAATAAGCGAAACAATACCCGAAGTAATGATTCCACGACGAATACTTCTAAATTAAGTCGTTGATTACTCTATCGTACAGCATATTCCAACAGTCATTATGCATGTGAAGTAGATTTGTTTTGTTTAATTTTCCCTTTTTAATTGAAAGCGATTGTAAAAAATGAATCAAACAAAAGTAATAGTCCAACAATAAGTTCAATTGGAAACAACTGTGGCACAAGAAAGTTGTCGTGAATTACACGTGCTTGTTCACGACGCGCTAGCGTGCGTTTGTGTAATACCAATTAAGAAATTACTTGGGCATGCAAATTTAAAAAATTCTTGCCAAGGTAAAATCGGCGCAGCGTAACTTTGCGTTTTGATTGCTAGTATTAGATTATTCCTTTCTTATTATGAGAGAGTGAAAGTTTTTGTTCAATTCCACGTCGCGTAGCAGTTCATCAGTTTGTAATCCACCAATTTGCTCGGTTCTTCGCAATCTGATATGATAGCAAATAACACAAACAGTGAACAAAGTAAATGTCTTATTGTTTTTAGGGCTAATAATCCAAGGAACTTCGAAGACGTTCAATACTTGCAGAAAGCAGAGTACTTAACGGAACAGCACTAATTATTTGCTCTATTGGACAATCACACTGATAGTCATCTACTTACGTTGAAGACCAAATGTTGTACAAGCACAGCGAGTGCTTCAGCTGTGCGAGGCGGCACGGACAGTTTTGTGATCACTGCTTGCTGATGCAATTGCGATCGGATGCCAGTCGCCGTTACGAGACCTTCTTTCACTGGAGCCCTTCCAGTATCTGCAACAGAGTATTCACTGATTACTAAACAACTATAACCCACGCAACGTTTATTTAATAAACTAAATTACGGAATGACTGCTTTTCCATTTGACTAGCGCATATGAATATAGTGCGAATCGTCTATCCATTTCGACATTGCATTCAGAGGACTTCGTCGTGTACGTGCGCATGCGTTAAGCCTGAGTGTTACTAGTTAGGATATCCGGTCTGCTCCATTCGCAGACCTGCTGCATTGTTGACGGACATCTTTTACTATTGCAGTCAACGCTTCCTAATGAATCCACTAACCATAAACCGCCTCCGCAATTTGTTCCAACAAAAACAGTAGTGCTACAAATTACTCCAGTCGAAGTCTAAGAAGGTTCGATCGAATCTGCCTGCCATATGTTCGAAACTTTGGAATTTTATCAATGTTTTTCGCTAATGCGTCGAGTCGATTTAACGCCAGCCTAAAAGCTTCTCTAAGATGTAAGGAGCTTAAAATTGACCCCATACGTCACTATTGTCTTTGGTGATTGATTGGGGATGGAATGTAGTAGATGCTATAAATAACATTAAATAACATTTTATGGCGCTCGGCAATTCGAAAGGCGATTCTAAAAGGACAGTTTGAAATGTTACGCTGCAAAAAAATGACATTTCGATAAGGTCTTTGAGAAGATCGCTGTTCAGCAGGTTGAATCGGAATGATTTACAAGCTCTCAAAAGCCAGCTGAAACGTGAGGAGCAACGCCTGTGACTCGCTCGCCTTCCCGTCACGGTGCTCGAATAGAACGGTCTCAGTTCAACTCGTTGTTTGTTGACCTCTTCTCCAATCATTATTCGTGTCTATGTGTGCTGATTCATGCAAATTGCAGCGCGCATTTACTTAAATCGCAAACCCAAGCGCAACACCAATAGAAATCGCGTTGCGTTTGCAAAGTTGTGTGCACGTTATGCGGGTGGTGTGAATGCATTAACGAGAAATTGAAATGCGCTTGCAATTCAGTAGAAGGTGAAGTCTTCATTTGCACCAATGTTCTCAAATACTTTAATAGGTTAAAAGGATGATGAAATGTTTTCACCAAAGGTCATTATTTCTTCAGGACCAAGGATGGGTGCTCAAGGTCTTTCACGTCGTGGCATTCGCGCCATTCGAACGCAGAATGCAAATGTGCTAGCGTATTAATTGCAGATTAATTCAAATCGTTCATCGGCGAACCAAGCGCAGGTTGCGGGAAGCAGTTATTTAGATAAAGCTGGTTGCTGAACACCTTGCGCTTACCAACTATAATTTCCTATTTTCTAAGCTTCACTTTTTCTAGGCTTTTCTTCTTCGATTAATTTTGACTTTTTCATATTGTTGTTGTTTCTTGGTGTTATTGTATATTGCATGCTGAATTGAACATGACAATCAGTTATGTTGAGAAGCAACTTGTGTGAATATCAACCGCTTCCGAATCCACTTTCAATTTAACCACACACCACGGCCATAATTTAATTTCGTACAAGCCCACTTGCGCGCAGTGTGAAACTTTCATCCGTACTCAAATGCGAATGCAATTTATCAAGCAGTCTCGTTGGTTAGCGCCTAATTACGTTGCGTCGTATCGTGGATCTCGCATAACAGCGAATTAAATCTAATTCGCCTTCCGGTTCGGCGGCGCCAGCGGGCGATTCTTTTAAACATAGACGCGCAGCCTGGTAAAAGCTATTTTTGACGTTCAATGACGTGTACCAGTGATCGAAACGAGCATTACATTACGTAAACACACGCAAAGCATTGGTAAAATGAAAAAAAAAGAAAAAGAAAACGGTTAGGCGCAAGGAAAAGCAACATGAATAACACTCAAACTACGAAATACCATTGTTGTCCGCAACAAGCATGATTTCGAGTAATCACCAGCGACGACGACGACGACGACGATCACATCTCACGATTTCTCGCTGCAATAACTGCAGTTTGCACGGCAGGGAGTCGAATCCTCACCAACGCGAACGAGCGAGCTTTCGACTGCATTCGCGGCAGGAGACAACGGAAAAGTGCGTCGGAAAGCAGCAGCAGCAGAAACGCGTTCTCGCCGAGAGCCGCTCGCAGAATTTGACGGCGCACCGTTACCGATACCGATGTGAGAAAAATTCTATTGGCAGCGAAGCAGCAACTGCGGCGGTGGCGCGCAATTTGCATTCGCAAATTCGCGAACACGTGCACGTAGCGCACTTTTGCGCTACCAATACCGATCTCCGCTTAGAGAATTTAATTAAATAGAAGAGAAATTAAATTAAGCGCACGTTAGGAGTCCTTATACAATATTAGTTAAGTTTACATTAATAATTAAGTGTGATTATAATAAGATTAGCGAATGCTCAGATATTTTTTAACAAAGCATTTTCAAATTTTGTGCTGAAAGACAATTTCACCTTGCCCAAATGCAAGACCAAGACAAGACTCAGCCAGTCTTGGTCTTATTCTTGCGCAAGAGTCTTGCTATAAATGTATCTTTATTCTTTTCTTTTTTTCAATATGTGTATAAATATATAAATGCAAACCAAGTGGCTGACTGGCTGACACATTTACCTTATTTCTCATTATACCTTGTAAACCTATCACTCGGAGAACAACATAGATTAACTTAGGTACATGTGAGGTAACAATTGACATGCTAGTTCAATATAAAGCTTAATTGCAAATAAATGGCATTGCAAATTGCAGTAAAAACCTTTATATGCAAACACCGACCAATGCTTTATATCACCTAACCTAAACCTAAACGCAATACCGTCTAGTGTTACAACAATATCGGTATCGGATGCACCCCTAGTTAACTCATTATTTACAAACCGTTAACGTTCACGTTAAAATCTCAGTTCGGATTCATAAATCATTTTCTGTCCTCCGAATCTTGATTGCAATACAAAGTAATCACTCGGACAGTAAAAACAAGCATCTGATTTAATTTCAGCACTTTGAATGCTTGTCTCCGTGATGTCCGTAATGATATTATAAATACAAACAATAATTGGAGATTCACACCACACTAATAACAGCCAACTCCCAACAAAGAAAAACAAAAAAGTCCTATTAGCAGTTATTCGAAGTTAACTTAAAAGTTAATCCGTTGAGCAGATTGTTAACTCAGGGCCGTAGCTAGGTGTGGGCATGGAGGGACAATGCCCTAGATTAAAAATGATCTGGCAGGATAATTCATTCTGAAAATACACACGATTAATATGAGATTATATTATAATATCGCTAGAAAAACAAAAAGAAAGCAATGCCCCTATTCAAACATGTGATGCCCTACCTTAAATTTGGTTCCAGCTACGGCCCTGTGTTATGAATTAATGCCCACCTTTGGCATCATCCCACCCTTGCAATTCGTTTTGATCAGAGTGCGATTGACGTATGGATGCACACAAAACCACCGAGAACAATCGTCCAAACGTTGTGCACCAACCCATCTCCACCGTACTGTTTGGCAGAGGCGGGTTAATGATATAAATAGTTAGCGTGATTAGACGGGCACCGAAATAAAAACACGGCTTCGAGTGGAACGGGGACACAAGCTTTCAAAATCCGCATCGTGTGAACCACCTATCAACCATCGTCGCCGTCGACGTCGTCGTCGTCGTCGAACCGCGCCGCATTCGAAAATAGCAATCGCAGATCGCGTGGGTACTTTCTAAACCGAAGGAAACAAACGTCACTCTCGCGCGAAACGCAAGTGCATTGCCAATTACACACAAGCTGGCGAAAATACGCACGCCGTCGTTAAATCGGTGTAATCGACAAGCTCATTGTAGCCTGCGGAATTCCACCGCTAATAAAGTTATTTCCACTACAGGCGGAGAGAGAACAAGCGGTTTGACATTTCGACATTTTCCTTCCATTGCAAACCCCTTACTGAACCTTAGATCATTTGATAGTTTCGATTGGATCATTGCGCACTGCCTGTGATTGAATATCAATGGAGATGAACCGTCGCTGTTTAATTAAAGTTGACAACGATTGCGCGACGCAAACGTCCTGCCGCACCCGAAATGCAATTCAATAGTCAAGAGCAAGAGCGTACTAAATTACTGTTTACCAACTCGGTATCACACGGACACCGATTGCAAATGTGCACAATGTAAATTGTAAACCAATGCCAATACGCATATATCGCATACGCCGTTGGTGCAACAACAACAAAAAAGAGCGCAAGCATGTGAAGAAAATTAGTTGACACCTTTACATACATTACGAACGCAAGCGAGTATTCGCAAGAGAAAACCACGCTAGTCAAACAAAGTACGCGACTAATTAACGCGCAAAGTAGAACACATTTGAATCCGACGCCTTCATTAGCGTCCGTTTCCAAACCGTGCGGTAATTAAGCACGCAGGTGATGCGCATTCAATTTCTGCTCCAGCTACCACTCACCGCTGCTTCAACTGCGCACGAAGATTGCGATTTTTCAAGCGAAGAGGAAATTAAATAATCCAGATATATATTAATAACGTCAATCATTCGCAATCTGTTCTGCTCTGCTGTCTTCGTGGAGGTGCACGTGATGCGAGGAAGATAGCATCCCGAACGCTTACCTTTCCGTTTCTTGCTCGGCAACTTGATCGCCGTCCAGATGTACGTCTTATTCTTGATGCGTTCGGCATCCTTGGCGAATAAATCCAGCTCCGAGGAGGAGAACTTGTGCTTCTTCCCCTTGACGCCCATCGCGTACGGACACTCTGCTTCTGCTGCAGCAACCGGTGCGCAATTGACTGCGATTGTGCGCTGCGTGGTGAAACTCTTCACCGTACACCGTCTGCTCTCTGCCTGCCACTCCACGAAAGCCGAAGCTTCGCCGCCGATGCGACTTTCTACACGGCGCACACGCCGACTCCCACCGTCCCGATCCAATCCAAATGCCGCGAAACGCAACGCGATGATGGCGCATTAGTGCGCGAACGGGAGTGTGATGATCGCTTGCTGATGATGCTGCGCACATCGTTCGCTATCGGCCGATACTCGCTCGACTTGCCAAATAGGACGCTCGCCAATGATTTGATTCGTAACAACGCTAATAATCGAATGCAACAATGCTGCCCGCTGGCTGAGATTCTTCGGATCACGACTTTGTCGGACAGGAAGCGAATTACGCTATGAAACACTTGTCACTCATTTGGAGCGATGATAATTGCATTCAATCTACTTCTTTGACAGCCTCATTTCAATTGCAACAATTGCAAGCTGAATTTAATTAACTGCTTAGTTTTAATTTTGACTTTATAAAACTGTTTTAAAGCAATTTTGCTTCACTTGCTTACATTATTGTCATGTACTTATATGTGTATATACCTACTTTTAACGTGCGTTCAGTTTCATAATGTATACTGAATTTACAATACTTATAATAATTTATGGTACAACAGCGATAGTTGACATTTTAAAGCAATAGAATGTGCTTATTGATCTAGAAACGTCAATTGATGTACTACATAGTTAACATGCTAATAACCGTGATTAAAGATTACTAAGATTCATAGTATGTTGAGCATTGAAATTCAAATAATAGATAAGTGTGCCTTGAAAATACTATTCAAATGATCCTATTATACACGGTGGCCAGAAAAGTGCGGATAAACGCCAGGTAGAACGATTCTTTGTTCAATTCTGAGGTGATAATC
>JAODFX010192982.1:0-35423 GCA_027580035.1 Dorylogaster longipes | reverse complement strand
ACAGTGCACCCTCATGTTCACCCATTAGCACTGTTAGAAGTTGTTCATATCCTTCAGTTTTCCAGTTGAGCAATGGGTCACCATCACACTCCTTATATTCCAATAACCCTTTTGTTGACAAGTCAAACCATGTAGGTGCAGCATTATAACAGAGCATTAATTTGTGAAACCAATCAAGAAAGAACACTGCAATGTTATTATGATGGGAATTGCTTGCAAAATTTTCTGTAATTTTTTTTATAAAACTGCAATAGATGTATAAGAATTGTCACACAAACTCTAGCAATGCAGTAAACTTTGGTGGCCTACTTTTTGATAAAATAGTGGCCGAAAGATGCGTCGTCCACGACTCGATCTCTCATAATCTCTGCGGCATATGCGAACAACACGTTCGTAAGAGCCGTGTCGACCAGTTGGCCATTCGACATGTAAAACGTGTTCTCCTTGTAGGTGCATCGAGACGTCTCGAGCATGCTCTTGTCCTTTACCATTTCATATACGACGTTGTCCACCTGGCCGTGGCACCACTGTGCACCGACATCCACCTTGTTGTTACCGAAAGGTACGGATAGGATGCGTCCGCCGATTCGGTTCTCCGCTTCCAGGATAAGGACTTTATTGAAGCCGGCGGCTAAAAGTCGCGTCGCGCAAGCAATGCCGGATACCCCTGCGCCAATAATCACTACCTTGGCATTGTTCACCATTTTGCACAATTTTGCACGACAGCGGTGTACTTATATCTATAGCGTTGAATGAAGTATTAACAAGAAGTAAAATAAGTACCAATACCTCATTCAACGTCTATACCCATCTCCGCCGGCTTTGTCAGTAGCTGCTTTCGATCGTGCATTTGTGATCATGCTCATGATCACCTTGTCAAAAGTTGGACCAATGAGGATCACGAATCATTCGTTACCCTCATTGGTCTAATTTTTGACAACTTGATCCGAATTGTAATCCAAAGTGCAAGATCGAAAGCACCACTGGTAGTTGCTCTCGGATTCTCGTTCGGCTATCGCATTTGATTGCAATAATCAAACGGCTGTTGGGCAGTCCCACGAATTCTATAGAAGTTGGCTATTAGGGACTATCTTGAAAATGGGCGAAGTTACGTTCAGTTGTCTTGCCTACAGTAAGATCATGCTGCATGCAGCAAAATATCCACACTGTTCCGTAAATGGTCTGCTTCTCTCAAAGATCGGTGCATGCAAAGGGAAAGACATTGAAATTGTGGATGCAGTGCCACTTTTCCACATTGCCATCAACTTAATTCCAATGGCAGAAATTGCAATAACACAGGTAGACTTTATAGCCTTGAAATGTTCATTATAAGCACTTGCAGTGAATTTCATGCTTTTAGATTGAGCAAAAGGTTGCACAGCAGGATTTACTCATCTCTGGCTATTATGTTGCTCATGAGAACTTCAAGGAAGCATCCATTGACAAATCTATTCACAGGATTTCTGATAAGATTGCTGATTACTTTCCAAGTGCTTGTCTTGCAATTGTTGAAAATCAAAGCATTAACTTTTCTCACATGGAATGCATGGCTTTGCGAGTGTTGCAACACTCTGATGGCAAGTATAAGCCTATTGACATTCAGAAGGTATATTTAGATGACAAAACATTGGCAATTTGCTCATCACTGGCTGAAGGGAGAATGTCTGAGGAGCTATTTGATTTCGACAATCATCTAGATGATGTATGCATTGATTTTATGAATACAGCACTAAATAAAAAAATTGAGATGTACAGGAAAAAATATGAGGGAATGGAAATGGATTTTTGCAGTTGAATGCTACATGTATATTGATCTTATATTTGTAACTTTATTTAAAATATATATAACTGTGATTGAAGTTAATCTATTATGTGTATGCAGCACTGAGTTTTTACCTCCATCCACCACAGATGATAAAATATTTCAAGAAATTGTGCGATTAGAGAAGGACGGCAGTGGTGAGTTCACTCAATCGAAGCCGTGTGGATCATCCCCTTTGTTTTGCATCTTACTCTATCTAAGATCGTCGTGCTCTCTCTCTAACACGTTTTAGCATGTCACGTTTATATGTAGGCAGTAGAGGCAGTAGAGTTTGCAGTGAAAAACAATGGATAGTAGTGGTTTGGAAAGGACGTTGTCAGCGTATGGTTTCCTTACGCAGTAGAACTCCCTATGCTTGCCGTCCACTAGCAACGCGTGAATTTAATTCATAACAGCACTACTCTAATGCGCATTACACAACTGCCGCTTGTCTCACGTAAACGAGCCGATTAAGTGGTTATGCGTCGTGAATTAACATGGCGTTTTCAGTGGTGGTGGTGTTAAGTAAAAACATGTAAGGTGATGTGTAATAAGTGCCAGTATACAAGTGTAACATTTTGTATCGTCTGGTAGGTTGTTAACGTCAACCACGAATGCTCGCCGATTGGAATGCGTGAAGAAAGTTAGCTTTGCACTTGAGTTACAGCAACCTTTTTACCTTAACGATTTAGCGGCTATTTATTGACTTTTACATCTGATGTTGCGTTTCACTGTGCTTACTAGCTCGCACCTTTTGCGATGCCGCGTCTGCGACAGGCCATTGACCATATGTGAGGCGCAGAAACCTTGCGCTTGGGGCACGCGGAGAAAGTGATAGGGTTAGAAGAAGCTTTTGTGGGCTTGTCCGGTTCACGGCGTACATTCGTACATGCCTATCACGCTTGGACGATGCGGTTCCTACCGTTTTATTCGTTTTATTATTAACGCGTGTCGTCCGCTTTTTTTGTCTGTCTGTTCCTTTCTTTCGTTATCTGGTCAGTTACTAATGTACTTATTCACGTGCCTTTCGTTAGATCAAACGCAAGCGAACAATTCAAATTCGAATCGAAAGACAATACGAAAAAAAGTGAAACCTATGGATGCTAACGAGCTGTTAATGAATCCCCGGCAAGCCGGTTCGAATTGAAAGCGGCGCCATCGTTCAAGTAAATAACAATGCGAGAAATATGTCAAACTAGATAAATGCCTCAGTATACCTTGTGACATTCTTGCCTGATAATAAGTGGTTACGTATGCACATAGTGGATTGAACAATCCATTGTCCAACATCATAGTTGATTTTACTCTTGTGACTCGCCATGCCATGCACCAACTCTCTAATTCCAAATACATTCACGGCAATTCCCAACGGCCAAATCAAGGCGAAGCATTGCACGACAAGGAAAGTGAGTGTTGCGCATATTCTAATCGCGACGTGCGCCGCGGCACGCCGCTCATGTTCATCCGGTGGCAGGGGTTATGAAATATTTACACAAATCCAGAAGCAGACTCAAAACGTATTTCTTACCGACCGGGAGCGAGTAGCGGCCACATCTATGCGATTTTTACCTTACTCCTTCTGGCCGCCTGCTATAATTTAAAATACTACAATTTTACGTATTTAGTATTAAGTATATAGTATTTAACTATTTAAAAAGTACCAAAAATGTTATAAAAATATGAAAAATTAACATACAATAATAAAACAATCTTGTTCATTGCAAAAAAAGATAAACATAGAAAGTACAAGGAATTGTCTCGCCTGTGAGTGAAACAACGATCGGTTAAAAACGGGAAACTGTACCTATCTCAAAACTAATGTGCGTTCCACAGTTAAAAGATTTGCGGGGATCTGGAATAAAGAGTACCCACCGTGTAATCATGCTGTTTGCTGATTGCTCCACGTAGCACCGTAACACTTTGTATGTGGTTTTTCATGTTTTCATTCTGCGCTCGTTTTCGTTGCGGGCCCATCTTCAATATGCATTACGATACGTTACGTGCATCGACTGCCAACCGAATTCTGCCAATGAGAGTAGTCATTTAATTGAAATATGTATTAATTTGAAATTCTATTGAAGAAAGTGCACCATTTGCATTTTGTTTGTGACGACGACGACGGCGACTGAATAATACATGATGAAGTGGAACCATGAGCGTAGCTAGGGCTTGGGCCCCGAGGCGCGAGCGGTGTGTGCCGAAAATTAAGAATTGTCTAGCTGTATTGCGATTATAATCAATTCTTCAGTTCTTTGCTTCGCCCAAGAGAAGGAATTTTAAAGCTCTGAAGGGTTTTGCATATGTACATATTATTTTATTCTTAAACATATTGTGTATCGTTCGTACAAAACTTTGCAGTAATCGTATCACGCAATCTGTTGCGTTCAGAAAGAAATCACGCTTTAGTAATCTATTGCTTTATTAAATGCAAGCAGACTTGTATATTAAGAAGCCATTGCGCAATGTTCTGCGAGTTCCGCCTTTATATTATCGATAACGCATATGATAGCTCAGTTTTCACTTTTCTTTGAGGTTTAATTGTCGTGAACCCTTTAGAGAAATTTCAGCTCAATGCAGTGACAAATGAGCCAGGGGTAGTCAGGGGGCTGCACCCCACTCAGCCAATTACCATAACCCTACTACCGTCCACATTCTATCCCTACTGGCAATGATATAGCGTAGTGGTCATTATAGTGTTTTCACAAATAATAAATGAACATAGAAAAATCAAACGAGTTCGTTATTTAGTCTATAGAGAAATCGTTGCATGGTAAGCATGATTGGATTAGATTAGGTGAAGTTCCTTGTGCTAATGCATGCAGTTCGCATGCAATTATCTCCCAGTAACGTTCCCACTTACGATTCCGCTATTCGTATGCAACGCGCATATAAGAGGAATAGCGTGCTGGCTTTTCGAGGTGAAATTTATGACATGGTGAAGAGCGTCAATGAACTAGCGCATCGCCGCGCTGTGCTGGAGACGATGCGTGGGGTACATTTGAGAGGACCGGAAACACTTGTATAATCTACGCCCGTTTTCAATACGAGCGCAATGCGAGTTTCTAATTTCGCTCTCATCGAGTCTAACCGAATGGCCATCTATGCGATTTGATCGGTTGGAAGAACCAGAAGAAAAATTCGTTCGAAATAAATCGATGTGCTAATCATGTTACGAATGATCAAAACTTTCTTTCCAAATTTATTACTTGTGTCAATCTACTCGATTTGATGTTCGTCTCATTTCACGTGCAATCAGTTACAACAATATCGAGAAGATGTTCACTGCGAAAGGCGTTCAATTCTCTCTTTATTAGCGGAAGCATTGAACTTGAAGGTAACTCATGGATCAAGAGCACGCGCAGAAACAGTGCATCAAGTTCATGCAGCAAGCGGTAAGCAACCAGGAACGAACTGAATGGACGCGCTTTCCGAACTCGTTCCGGAATGAAAGTGAGCGTTCGCGTGGCTCATTGGTCAGCGGTTGGTCGTCGAAGATGTTGCAACGCAAAATAGAAATTTCACGCGTGTGCGCAACAACGTCAAACAATTTTTTTCTCGCTTCGCATCTGTTGCTTCCGACCTCTACAGACGACCAGCTACACCTTCTACAACGTCGCCGTTGGATGCATATCTTCATTCTTTTCTTCTTTTCTTACGCACCAAACAAACTTATTCATCGTTACGTTTCTCTTTCAGCGTATCCACGTAATCGATCGAAATTAAACTCCAAAAGGAAATCAGTAATTCACCTGCGCACGCATGCGCACGCGCTACCGAGTTATCTCTCCATTTCACTTCCATAGATTTACGTTAATTTTCAACAATTTTGCCATCACGTTTTTATTTGCATATATTTTTTGATTCAGAAAATTTCTCTCCCAAGTTTAGCCCACATATATAAAATCCTTTTTTCATTAAATAATAGTTTACGACATTATTGAGACATTAGCGTTTTTGTTCTTTGATGTTGCAAATCGGCGTAGCAGACGCGAAAAATGTGCTTCATTGAATCCGTTTGTACTAAATATGTGTACAAAATAGATACGTCTTGATTGCACCATTTTACGGTATACAATTAATTCGAATCATCGAAAGTTTACGGAAAGTTGCGGAGCAAATAGACATTCGCTTCAGGTGTTCAACTTACTTAAATGGTATGGAAGCAACACACCACACCATATAATCATATCTAATCATCAGCGCCAAGCAAAAGCGATTAAGCTTCTAAGGAATAATGCAGCTAATAAATGCTCGAGTATTTCTATTCCCGTTGATATTGCGTTGCCTGGAAATCAAATTGGCGTTAATGAAGAGGTAATTGTTTGCCTAATAAACAATGTGTTTACACTGTAATAGTAGCGATTAGTTGTGATAATTGTTTCATGTTGATTGGTAAATTACCACACCCCTGAAAAAAAGATCAGCATTATCGATGTCCGCGATGAGAATGTAGAGATGTAGAGAAGAGTAGATTGCCAACAATTAATTTAAACAATTGCGAATGAATAAGGCTTTCTTACTAACTACTAGTTACTAAATAGTGGGTACCTGAATTTCAGCAGCAATTCTTTTTGTGTACTTGCGTTCGTGTAATTTTGACTAGATTGATATAAGATGGAAACAAGCAGTGGCCATTGTCACTTGTTACTGGTCATCCTCAACGCGTCCCACCGTTGGCCCCAGGTCGCGTTCTGCGCTGGGGACGGCTGCAAACTCTGTGCGCGGAGGGAAAGTGCGCCAACCTCTTCCTGCCAGCGAATCAAAGCGCGGCGGTTTGCATAAAAAGCCTCCGTACCGTCGCGCATGGCGAGTGTGCGCGATTTGCGCCAGCGCGGCGAAGAGCACCGCGTCCGAACATCTTCCTGGTCCGTCCGCTCGTGGCACCAACACGACATGAAGGGGGGCCACGAGCAGCTTGCGGTTAGTTTTGTCTGGACTAGCGAATTGCATGCAAAGCTAATGGCAATTATTTCTCGCAGATTGCCCTTGGGCTGCTCTTACGCGTCGTAATCCTGCAGTGTAAAGCGGTGGAACCGCAGGCAAAGCCATCCTCTTATTCAATACAGCTGGCTAACAGGTAAGCAAGCAATCATGTGGCCAAAGAGAACACTTTTCTTTCTAAACTCGTGCATAACACACGTTTCAGCCGAGGAGGAAGAGCAGGAGAAGTCGCTGCAGTGCAGAAACGCATCGAACACGATGTCTTTGCGCCCCAGGTGGAATCATACAATGTCTATCATGACCAACTACAGCAGCAGCATACAGCGTATCAGGGCAACCATCACGTGGGGGAAGCACACCACGACGATCACAATGACCCGGGATACTGGAAGAAGAAAGTAACCTGGAAGAAGGGCTGGAAGAAGATCTGGAAACCAGCCAAAAAGCAAATCTGGAAACCGTCGTGGAAGAAGTACTATAAACCGATTTGGGTGCCCATTCAAGTGCCCGCCTGGAAGGAGATCAAAGTACCCGCTTGGAAACAGGTCTGGAAGCCGGTGTGGAAGGTAATTCAGGTGCCAGCATGGAAGGAGTACAAGGTGGCGGACTGGAAGCGCGTCTGGAAGCCGGTGTGGAAGCCAATCCAGGTGCCTGCCTGGAAGGAGGTGCAGGTTCCCGATTGGAAGCGCGTCTGGAAGCCGGTGTGGAAGGAGATTCAGGTGCCCGCCTGGAAGGAGATACAGGTGCCCGCTTGGAAAAAGCTGTGGAAACCTGAATGGGTGAAGGTGGGCATTCACGGAGAGCACTATCTCGGCAAGGACCATCACGGCAACGAGTATACGGCGCATGATATCTGGAAAAAGAAGCTCATCTGGAAGCCGGTCTGGAAGAAGTACTGGCGGCCAGCGAAGAAGCAGATATGGGTGGCGGATAAGAAGCTCGAATGGAAAGAGGCGTGGAAGCGCGTGTGGCGTACCGACAAGAAGCAGATCTGGGTGACCGACAAGAAACTCGTCTGGAAAGAGGCGTGGAAGCAGACGTGGCGGCTGGAGAAAAAACAGATCTGGCTGCCTGAAAAGAAGCTCGAGTGGAAAGAGGCGTGGAAGCGCATTTGGCACACGGATCAGAAGCAGATCTGGGTGACGGACAAGAAGCTCGAGTGGAAGGAGGCATGGAAGCAGATCTGGGTGCCCGACTGGAAACATGTATGGGTGCCTGCGTGGAAGGAGATTTGGAAGCCGGTCATCATCCAGGAGTGGTTCCCATCGCCCGACCACCACGATCACCATGAAGCCAACGCGCATGGATGGGACCGTAGTGGGAGCGGTGCGCAGCGTTTACAGCATGGGGCGCCACTGCCTGCCGGCAACGAGATTGCCAAACGGCAGGCAACGGAGCGGCCGCTCAAGTCAACGTGGCAGTTTCCGGTCGCAGTGGCGTGAAAGTTCACAAGGACCCACCATGTTGTTGTTAAAACTAGCGCGAGTGCTCGTTCGACTGAACTATGTGCAAACGCCGATTGTTGTTTCACTTGATTAGTATTGCCTGAATACGCTGGTGTGTGTACCTGTTAACGTATTTTAGCCGACGTTGTTATCGTATTTTTAGTGCTCGCCTATGAAGAACGCTACACCGACCGTGTAGAAGTCAACGATCAACTAACAATGTAAGATCATGAAATAAATGTATGCCTGTTGTGCAAAAGGCTCGGGAGAAAGGCATTCTTACTTAGTCCCACCATCCTGTCATGTGCTGCTAAACATCCGGCGAATCGTCGTTGTAGTAGCTGGCGACATAGTCACTCATGTACGCGCTGACCTTGACAAAGACGTCCGCATGCGGTTCGATCTGTGCCATGAAGTTAGCGCGCTGCAGCACGTAGATCTCGCAGCAGTCGATCGCGACGATGGTCTCGGGGCTGTGGCGCGCGTCGCCCATCAGCGCCAGCTCGCCAAAGCGTGCGCCCTCGGCGAGATGTCGGGACTCCATGCCGGCAATCGTGTACACAGCCACCGAGCCAGTCTTGATGAAGAACATCGCCGACGGGCGCGCACCAATGACGACGATCGCGTCGCCGGGCATGTACCACTCGACGTTCATGCTCATAATGATGCCAAAGAGCAGCTGCAGCGGCAAGAGGTCGAAGAGCGGGAACTCGGTGAAGAAGTGCATGTGCGCCAAGAGCATCACCTCCTGCAGCAGCTGCGGCCCGAGCACCTTCATCACCTGCTCCTCCTGGTAGTAGTTCATCTCGTAGCGGAACGCGTAGTAGCGGAGGGTCTTTGCTTTCAGCGGCGGCGGCAGCGCCTTGTGGCGCATGTAGTCCTCCAGCTGCTTCACCGACTGGTTGTATTTGCGCATCGAGTTGTACTTGGCGTCCGACTGCATGAGGTAGCGCAGAATGAGCAGCTCGACGACGAAGCCGACGAACAGGCAGAGCATCTGCACGACGAGCACGCCGGTGTCATCCGCCGGCATAATAGTGCCGAAGAGGAAGAGCATGTAGAAGGCACGCATTACCGAGTCGTGCAGGCTGTTTTCGAACTCCAAGCGCACTGTATCGTACGAGGTGATGTACGTGAGCACGGACATCCAGAGGACGAGCAGGCTGATGGAGAGTACCACTTTGATGACGCTCATCGTGCGTATGCTCACCTGGCGAGACTGGCAACAGGAGAAGGAGAATAAACGATGCGAACGAAACCAGCATGCAACGCAAGTGCAACGACAACCAACGGTTCTTTTGCTGCAAACGCATTGGATGTTGGTAACGCAATTGTTGGTCGCTTACGTGCATCAATCGATTCATGTACAATAGCAGCACCCAATATCTCGTCCACTTCACGATGCACACAAATTCAATATACTTGATTGTGTACAGATACGTATCGTATTTGGCACTGTAGTCGGTGATATTATAGGAAAGGTTAATGTATCGCTCGCTAAATAACGATATTACGTCCAATATAAACGTCGTCTTCAGGTAACGCCTATGAAGGAATTCAGTTAGTCGCGCAAAGCAGCGTAGAAATTGTGAGCCACACACTTTGCCACAAGTTTGCGTCGCATAATCACGAAACTGCCATGGCCGTAGAAGTAGCCAGTGTTGAATGACATGATTATGTCGCACACGGTCAAGGCATCACATGCGTAGGAAACATAGTGCAGTATCGTATTTTTCAGCATGATTCGCAGTGGGGTCGTTATCAATTGCAGAATGATGACAATCGATTGCGCAAATTCCCACGCCTCGCTGCAGAGTAGAAGGAGGCAACCATGTGGCGAATAGTAGTTTGTAGAGCACTATAACTTACCGAAACTTGCTGTATGGATGGATCATATAGTAGTAGAAGAAAAGATGTAATATCTTCTCTCTAGTGATGATAAACGTCGACTTGTATAAGGCACGACTCCGTGGATTCGTCTCGTCAATGAGCATCCACTTACGAAACTGACGGCGGAAAGTAACGCACGGTCCATGATCAATATACCTGCAAAGAAGAAAGGAAGCCGCTGATAGAACAATATTGAACGCAAACTCATGCAACAGCTGCCTTCTTGCATACTTGTACGTGACATCATCGTCGATGAGCAACTCACACTCATGCTTGAGATCGCCTTTATAACGCTCATCCCCAAACATTGCCTATGAACTAATTTGTTTACTCTCTAACCGCTCAATATTTGTTTTTCATAGGCTGCACTGTGCCAATCTTGACGGCATCTTAAATTCCTATCTTGATTATGATCAGCTGACGTTTGTTTATATTTATATGTTGGTAACCATTGTTGAATTAATTGGAAACGAACGCTTGAATTAATAATGCCCGTGCTTAACAATTGATTGAACACTGTTACTAACTCGTATGCTTTTACATTCAGCTCACTTCCGCGGCTGAGAGCAGGAAAGTGGGCTGAATCTAAATGAACCATGATAACTAAGACTGCGTGTTGTAAAAGGACCATCAAGTTTTATTTAAATGCAAACAAAACACAGTGTGTTTGTATTTCAGTTTGAAATGGTTTGAAATGATTCGCGTTCATTGTTTGAAAGGGTCGTTCGAGTTCACGCCATTCCAAAATACTATTTCAGTGGAGTAACGAAACCACACTTAAATTTTTCGAATTATTAGAAGGTGAAAACATTTTATGGTTACATGAAAGCAGCAAATGCTGTTTTCCAACACCAAGACTGCACAAAAATTGTTGTCGAACCGTCATTCAAGCATCGGTTGTACCTATTCACGAGGTAGTGCAGCCAGCCATTGCCGAAAATTGAAATGGAAACGAAATGCCGCACAGACGGCAGCAGAAGCAGCAGAGGCAGGGACTGTATCTAAATGAGGCAGTATACTGAGCAGTTTGAACCTAGAGATAAAGCACACAAAACTTTCACATGTGTAATCAATTGGTTTGCGCTAACGGCATTGCTCAATAAATAGGTCGCTTAGGCACTCTCGATAATATACTCTTACCTGGTATGGTGACTTGTACAGTTATTCGAATTGATGAGCGTCTGCTAGCTGATTGGCATAATTACGCTTAGTTTGATTGGTGATGAACGCACCCTCGACAGTAGAACAGTATCCTTCGAGACACCAACGCCTGCCACGCTTTCAGGCGGAAGGCGGTGTGTGTGTGCAGCGATTCGCTCTTCACCAGCGTTTGTCCCGCAGATTTCGGCATCGCGCAGGAAATGGAGAGCGTACTCGGCGAAGAACTCTCCAGTGCAAAAGGTCAGTTATATTTCCCTCTATTACTTTCGTTCTATATTTTTTAAATGCTGTTAGATCTGTTAGAAATACAATAGAAGTACAATAAAAACTAGAGGTGGGGCTGGAAGAAGGCCGATTAGTTGGCCCAGCGGATCATTGCATTCGGACAGAAAGTGAAGTGCAATCAATGCCAAATGGTTATTTTTCGTGGTGGACAACAAGAACATCAAACATTACTAGGATAACTAAATTAAATGTTTTAAGGACTAATAAATATTGTTAGATATTTCCGTTGTTCTTATTCTATCTATTTACAATTTTAATGTTTTATGCTGATATTACGATTAAAACAGTTGAAAATTAATACCGACTACAAATATGGCCGATAGCCGGTTTTACCGACCTGCGGTTGCATGGATGAGCAATGTAGAATACAAAGCATACATATTATAGACGTTTAATTTTGCAATACATATTTGTACTACTGGGTATACAATATATGTTATTCTTCCTTTGTTTTAGTAGCAATCTGGTTTGCCGAAACGGGGAGACACAACACATTGTCCATGTCAAAAGCAATTCAATTCAATTGTCTGCTATGCTTGACATTCGTTGGTCAAAGGTATGTTTTTGTTTTCAGATCTATGTGACAGTATCGAAGCTTGTTTGGGAACCGGTATGAGTGCCCAAATGACTGCCAACAGGAAGCGTGCAACTGTATCCTGGCATCAAGCACGAATCAATAATTCACAGCTAATCGAGACGATCGTCGGCTACAATTATAGCATGCTTTTGCTCCTCGCCTTGGATAATGCGCAGATGAAGGATATGCAGCGAGAAATATCAAAGCCATAATTGATTTTCAAAGTAAATGAACCTAATAACAAACCCTTCACACATTCTGGAGAATTTTCTTCTTCACTCTTCAACCTCAAACCATTGGGGCAGTAAACCTAAACACCTATCAATTCTAAAAGCAGCAGATGGGAAAACCTTATTCTGGATTGAAATGCGTTTTCATATCTTGCCCGCTTGTTTGATTTACATTAGGCACTTACGATAATTGGAGTGTTCCGCACCGGCGTATATTGGCAGCGTTCGGTAATTGGCTAATCCGGATGCCGGACTTCCGATTTTTGTACATAACCAATGGAAAAAAAAGAACTATTACATAATTTATTGCTATCTTCTTCATAACACAGTTCTTTGCAAACATTCGTTAAAACTTCAATGCAATATCAATGGGACGTAATGTAACTTAAAATCAATGTAGAAATGCAGCACATAAAATAAGAAATTTTTACTGGATTCATCTTCAAATGAGTACTAATACTATGTACCAATTTATTATGATTATTGTTAATGGCATGACTGATGTACATGTCGCACCATTATCCTAAGAGCAAAACAAATCCGGAGCAAAGGCACCGATAACGAAGGGACCAATTCTTTATGGGCGATTGCTTGGCTTGCCCTTATTATTCATACTTGTACGCATCGAAAACATTTTTGTGTGGAATCTCGTCCTTGATGTTGGCTTGTTCTGCAAATGATCTCAGCTCGTGATAGGACATGAAGAAATTCTCCGCTTCGTCCTCGCTGTTGAACCTCAACTTCAACGTGCGCCACTCCAATCGATCGTCGGCGTGCTCCACCGCTGTCCATTGCAATTCCCGGCCGGCATCCTTGAATAGAAATGGGTGGCACATAATAATTGCGGTAACGTTTTGTCGCGCAAACGTCGTTGCTTACGTCCGGTTGGCGCTGCATGTCGGAGTTCATTGCAATCAGTGTGCTGCTTAGCACAATGCCGGCGTCACTGGTGACAATAATCCGTGACACGTCGAACTCGCGATCGAGCACGATCTCGGCAAGTCCCTGCGCAATGACTGGATGCCAACTCGAGTTTACTTGCTCGTATAGTCCGCACTCACAACTGGTCATCACCGCTCTGTTAAATTCGATAGTATTTAAGAACAAACCATCCGTTCTCTTGGCAAGCGCCGATCAACAAGTGTTAAATAAAACGAGGTTCAATTACTGATAATTGTATTTAACGAAGACAAAAAAATTAACAAGCTTATCGCAGTATGTACGCTTTATGCAAAATCGAAAGAAAACAAAACAACGAGAAGTAAAACTGACTAAACTACATAGTGTATGAACTCACGCATTAATAGGATGGTGCACTTTGGCTTACCGGTCATCCTCCTCCTCCTCCTCCTCGTCTCCATCCCCATCCTCCTCCTCCTCCTCCACCTCTTCCTGCTCATCCTCCTCATCGTAATCGTCGTCCTCCTCGTCAGCGTCAGAGACGTTTCCCAAAGCGTCTCCAGTAGCAGCAGCCACTGTAGCACGATTTCCTGCTTTGCTCGCATCTGCAACGGCCTTCTGTACGGTAGCGTAGAAATTCTGCGTTAACGCCTCGTTCTTGAACCGTGCAGCCAGGTTCTCCAGAACGCAGCCCTCCTCGGCGAAGTTCATGCCCGCCCACATCCATGCGTTCGCAGCGAGAGTGAACGACATCATATTGAGATCGGGGGTGATGCGTTGATTAAGCACAATCTTGTGTACTTGCTCCCGGCGCAGGAGGAGGCGATAGACGTCTGAAAAGAGTCTCCGGTTGCGTCAACTGTCGAGCACAAAATGCGTTGCGTCGCTTACGATTGCCGGGATGGTAGAGTACTTTCATGTTGCCGACACCGCGTTCCTTCCATTCCTTGTTTGCGAACCGGTAGAGCTTGGCGCGTTCACTGAAGAGCACCTCCTCATCCTCCTCGCCGGTGTGCACTTCCACCTCATCCGGTAGCGGAACGATGGGGTCGTAGTGCGGATCGTGCTCGGCGTCGCCCGTCGCACCTCCACCGCTGCCATCTTCGTCGCCTTCCTGCGTCTTCGGAGTTGTAGGAGTCCCTTTGGTTGCAAACACCGGCGCGCCGGCGCCCAGATTTGCGAACGGATTCTCTGTCGACACTAAAACGCATAGTGATTGCATGGCTGAGTGAGTATAAAGCAACTGTGATAACCGCACAGGACATACCTTTGGGTTTACCGAACGGCATGCTAACAGTGTTCGCCGCCAAGGCAGCGAAAGTCAGATTTGAGGACGTGTTGTTGAGAATCGGCTGTGCATCAAGCGCTGTTCCAAGTGCTACAGTCCTGGCCGCCGGCTTGCCATCGTTCTTGACCGGTGCTGCCTGTTCTGCTTGCTTGGCGATGCTCCCAAATAAAATCGTACCTGTGCCGGCAGCCGGCTTTGTTTCAGCTTGAGCGCCGAATATGTTGCCTACATTAATAGGCTTATCACCCGCCACCTGCCCGAAGATGTTGCCAGAGAGGCTCGACTTGGTCGAAGACGCACCGAAGATAGACGGCAACGTCCCCATACTAGGAAAGCTGGTGATTAGTGACGATGGCTTCAAGAGCAACTCCTTCACAGTCGTGCCGTCGGTGGTGGTAGTGGTAGCAGTATGTCTCTGTGGTGTTGTGGCTGTTCCGGGCGTCGCCGATGTCGACGACGACACAAACTTCCCGAACGAGAACGTGCTCAAAGGCGTGCCAAACAGCGAACTCTGCGATCCCACGCTCGAAATGGACGTATTGCATTGGAACACGCTCTTGGGTGACGTGGACGAGGGCACAGTCACCATTGTTAAATTAGTACTCTTCTCTGCAGCATCCTCCTTCATGCACTGTTCACATTTGCAGTCATCTAGCTGCCTATACGCCATGAACTTCGGTGGTAAAAGCAGACGTCGCGCCTCCGCCTGCTCCTCAGCGCTTACTTGGGTTTCGCTGATGAACTCTACGTCCGACCCGCTAGCGCCTTCGTCGTCTGCGAACGAAGTTTAGAAAAACAAAGAACTCAAATTAAACTTAAACAAAGCTCGCAAGTAGAGCATTTATAAGAAATGAAAGGTAGTTGTAGTGGTGGTGAAGATTGAATTAATTGCAGCCAAACGTGTCTCAGTGGTTTCAAATGGTTTTATTGGCAGCGTTCTTAGTTAACAGTCATATCGATGGATTCTTTTCGACGTTCACCAAACGGAGAAGCATGCACCTCAAAGTCGATGGCGATGCCAAACCGCATACACTACTAGAGCGCAGCACGCAACGCACGCGCCAAGAACCGTAATGGTAGTAATGATGAGCTTACCGTCGGAGGAGTTGAAGCGTGCCAGCGCATCATTGATCGCTCGCATGAAGTCAGCCGCTACCTCAGCCGTCTTAAAGCGCAGGCAAAAGCAGTCGTGCTTGATCTCGTCGGCAGAGAAATCTGGCGCGTTGAACAGCCACGTCCGGTCGTCCTTCAGGCTGTACGCGATATCGTTCGTGAGCATGTGATTGAGGCAGATTTTGTGCACTTGATCGCGACGCATCAGTACCCTGCGAACAAACACATAGCGTGAGGCGTGCGGCATTATATTCCAGATTGGTGCTCAACCATATTTACCTCAGCTTGCCGTGCTGTCGCTGGAAGAGAATCTTCAGCTCGCCAATGCCGCACTCCTTCCACTCGCCGTTGGAATGTCGGAACAACTTTGCCCGGTGGCTGTAAAGAATATCAGCGTCCTCTTCACCGGTGGTGACGGCCACCTTGTCTGGAAGCGGGATCACCGGCTTAAAGTACACGTTAGCCTCCTCCTCTTCGTAGTAAGCGGCGGAAGTGTCGTCGCCACCCCCACCCCCATCCTCGTCCAACTGTTGGCCGCCGCTCTGCCGACGTGGTGAGCGCGGCGTAAACTCAAAGCCGACTTTGTGCGGCGAACCGAACACCTCTTCGACGGCATCATCTGTCGCCTCCGCGGATGCGGTGGCGGCGGCCAAGGAAAAGGAGAAACCGCCAGTCTTGGGCGTGCTTCCAAATCCGAACGTCCCACCTCGGTTGTTGCTGCTTGCGGTGTTAACGACAAGGTCAGTCGTCGATTTTACCGGCATGCCAAAGATGAACTGCTGCCTGCCGGTGGATAAGTCTGAGGCCTTTGGTGGTAGCAACGTGTTGTCTTTGGCACTCTCGCATGATGCGCAGTGTATTTGTTCGGCATCATTAAGAGTATAGCACGATTTACACTCCCACGATCCGGCCTTTGGTTTAAATTGATCGCCAAAACCGCTGATCTGAGGAGCGGATGGCGACGATGATGGCTTTCTTGTCGTTATCATGGTGGTAGTGGTGGTGGTCGTGCTTGTAGTCATTGAAGGTACAGAAGAGAGAACGGAGGTGGTCGCGGGTATACCAAAACTGAAGGACAAACTCCCTGTGGAAAGGTCGATGCCACTTGGAGTAGGCATTGACGGCGCGACAGCCGCTTTGGGAGCCTCACAGGTTGCGTCGTTGCGGTCGCAAAGGCCGCCTGTCTGAGGAGCGGACGACGACGACGACGGTATTGTTGTTGTGTTTATGCTAGCGGTGGTCGTTGTTGTCGTTGTTGAAGACACAATAGGAAGACTGAAGGTAGTCGCTGGCACACCAAAACTGAAGGACAAACTTCCTGTGTGAAGGTCAATGCCCTTTGGAGTTGACATTGACGGCGCGATACCGGCTTTTGGGGCTTCGCACGCGACGCATTTCTCACCGGTGGCGGCGTTGCGAGTGTAGCACGCCTTGCACTCCCAAGAGCCTTGCTTCGGCTTAAATTGATTGCCAAATCCAGCGAGCGACTTCGTGGCATTGTCGTTCTTGGGTGTTTCGCAGCTGACACAATGCGACACTTTGGGTTTGTTCATGATCATACAAGTTTTGCACTCCCAGTCGCCCTCCTTTGGCTTGAACGCATCCCCGAAGCCCTTCGTCTGCGGCGCTGCGGCGGTAGCCACCCTCATGCAGTTGCGTTCGTCCATGTCGTTCTGTGCCGCTTGGATAATGCGCAAGAATTCGCCGGTAACCTCCTTGGTCGCAAAGCGCAACATGAGCGTTTCATTGCTGAGCACACCATCAGAAAAGTCCTTCGCACACCACGTGACGGCCAACGGCGATTTGACCATCTTGGCAAACTGCATTTGCTTGAGCAACTGGTGGTTGCAGCACACTTTGAGTACCTGCTCGCGCCGCATTAGCAAGCGTACAATGCCGGCGTCGTCGCGCAGCACCTTGATCTGGCCGACGCCGCGCTCCTTCCACTGCTTATTTACGCCATCGAAGCGCAGGAGTTTGCCCTTGTGGGCGAAGAGCACTTCGTTGCCTTCTTCGCCCGTGCGCACCTCGACCAGCTCCGGCAGGGGGATGACGGGCTTGAATTCTGCTGTCGGAACGAAATCGTTACCATCGTCGGCACCGTCGCTATCGCCCTGCGACTTTGCCTTTTCGCCAACTGGCATGCCAATGCTAAACGAGCCAAACAGACTGGCGGCAGCTGATTGAGTGTTAACGGGATCCGCTGTTTTGCCAAACGTGAACGGTGAGAGAGGCTTGTTGGTCACAGGCGTACTGCTACTAGTCATGGCGGGCGTGAAAGAAAAGCTAGCGAATGGACTCGTCATGCTTTTGGTCGTTTCAATGGGTTTGTTAATTACGGGCTTAAGAAGAGGCGTCGTCGTCGTTATTGTCGTAGCTTCGTCGCCTTTCGGCTTGAAGGTCGGCGGCGAGGTGAATTTGAAACCTCCAAGATTCGCAGTGACGCTGATGTCTTTAACAGACGCCGACGCCGCTGTCACCGCGGGCATCGCTTTAACCTGTTTCGCAGACTCGAAGCATTCGCAGAAAGTCTTCGCCAACTCAGGCGTCTTGAATTGTGCCGCAAACGTTGTGGTCTGCATCGTGCCATCGGAGAAGTCGTTCGCCTGCCAGAAGTAGAAGCCAGAGTTGGCGTTGTTACTTCTTACAGTGAGCACCATGTTGGGAGCAAGGTGGTGGTTTGCACAGACCTTGTGCACTTGATCGCCACGCATCAGCACGCGCACCTTCTGCGTCTCCTTGTGACGTAGAATCTTGAGATCGCCAACGCCGCGCTCTTTCCACTCCTTGTTGATTGTATCCAAGCACATCAGCTTCGCGTGCTCCTTGAAGAGCACCGTCTCGTGCTCCTCGTCCGAGGTGATTGGCGCGTCACGACCATCGTCATTGTCGTCGTGCGCGTGCGTCTGATCGCCGTCCGAGTCGTGCACGCTGAAGCAGCTGTTGTTGAGCGATTTCTCGATCTGCAGACCAAGTGCGTTGCCGGCAGTCGGTGGCGAATTGGCAAGCGCCGAATAGATGGGCGCCGGCACGTGCGAGAGAATACTCTGTGTAGAGACGGCCAGCGGCGGTTGGCTCAGCACCGATGGCGCACTCGCCACCGCTGGCACAGTGCTCGGAAGCGTGATCTGATAGTTATGTACTTTGCTGCCTTTGAGATGCTCGGCCGGTATGGTAACAGAGAGGATCTGCGGCTGCGTGACGATCGCCTTGGGCAGCGGGTCCGACGAGGTGATCACGACATTCGCGGGAGCCGCGCGCGACGTCGGCAACGAGGCGGTGGCGGCGATCGTCGCAGTCGTGCTGCTGCTGTGACTGGTGCAGATGGATGACGATACTGAGGACTGCGATTGAAGTGAGGCCAGGCCGAACGAGAGCGGCTGGGAAGTCGTGGGCGGCACTGTTGTAATGGGTAACGCCACGGCTGGTTGTTGAATAGGTGAGCTGCCGAAGAGGTTGGTTGGCCGAGCGCCGGCAAACGTGTACTGCTGCGCGATAGGCTGATGCAGATAGTTTGGGGATGCGCCTAATTGCTGTAGCGGCGTGCTAGCGTGCACGCCGGGAGCGAGCTGTGAGTAGCCCTGTAGGAGAGAGTTCATTACACGGTAGTCGGCAGCCAGATGGGCTGCCGCAGCCGCCGCAGCTGCAGCGGCATCGCCAGGATGTGCTGGTGGGAAAGCAACACCAGGCGCGGGCGGCACAGCATACGGATACATTGGGTAGCCGTACATAGGGCTTGCGGGATATCCACCCAGATTCTGCACGCTGTGATTGAGCCGACCCGTGGCGGCGGCAGCGGCAGTTGGATACATCGTCGACGTCAATGACGCATGCGTGGCAGCAATCTCTGCCGCCGCGTACTCCTCGTCGAAGGCGTACAGATCCTCCTCGCTCAGCTGGTTCTGCTTCGTCTTGCTGCTGCTGCTCACCGTCGCCGCCGCGTTTTTCTTTAACTCGGAGACTTCGCGTCGCAGTTCATAGATCGTATCGTGCACGTCGCGCAAACCGTCCAGCTCGTCGACGCGCTGCTTGATCTGCTTAACATCCTCGCCGATGAGTTGCATTGCATTGACACTCGCCGTCAGCTCGACGACCGTCTCGCGGAGCGTCTTCAGTTCGTCGACCATACATCGTTGCGCGTGCCGATTCTGATCGAGGACCTTGTTGAGCGTCGCGTCTTTGGAAGCCACCAGTTGGCGAATCTGCGCGTCGAGGCGCTCCGGCGATGGACGCGCCTCGCGACGGAACGACATGGTATGGGCCACTGTACTACTGCCGCCGCCGCCGCCGCCGCCGCCGCCGCCTCCACCACCACCACCACCACCACCACCACCACCAACGACGACGACGCCGCCGCCGCCGCCACCATGCCGTTGACTTGCTTCCATGCGGCCGAACGTGACATTGATGTCACTCTCCGCGGACGAGACGTTGTCGTCGGACATGCCGTCGCACTCGTTACGATTGCTGTCAGGATCAATGCGCGCGAGCAGCCGGTCATAGCGTTCGATTTCTGGATGCAACACTTCATAGAGTGGGTGCTTCGGATCGCTGCCGGGCGCGCGCAGCCGATCGAGTGTCAAATAGAGGCAGTCGCGCGCCTTCGACAGCAGAATGATGTGTTGCGAGCGCATCTCGGACGTAACGTTCTCTGATTTGGGACTGGTCTCGTTGTCGGCCATCATCTTGTAGATCTGCGCCTGGTAAAAGGATGCATACGGGTCCTGGACGCCGCGAAAAGCGCTCGTCGCCGCTTCAAAGTCTTTTCGGCGCATTGCCATTCGGCCGAGGAACAATTTGCCGTCGTCGATGGCTGCGTGTAACTGTTCGGCGCTCAACTCCTTCGTCTTGTAGTCGAAGAGACGATTGCGGACGTGCGCGAGGTGCTCGTTTCGCTTGCGCTTCTCGAGGAGGTGCAGCGCCGCGCGCCAGTACAGCTCTGCACGCACTTCGTTCGCCTCGGACTCCATCAGCGGGCGCGCGCCGCCGGTTGCATTCTGCGCACGCTCGCTGAAGCATCGCCCAAGCTGAACGAGGAGCATCGCGTCCATGCCATGGTTGCCAACGCGGCGGACAGTCTCAATACCGCGCACAAGCGTCAGGCGCGCCTCGGCTACGTCGCCGCTCGAGGGCTGCCCGACGAACATGCGATAGGCGCACTGCAGCCACTTGGCCTGATTGGCGGTGCCGAGTAAGTCGGTGCAGGCGATCGGCAGCACGGCGGGCCGATCGGCGTCCGAGAAGGCCGAGTGCCGCTGTTCGTCGCGCTGCGCCGCCGCGCACCGCGTTGCGGCATAGACGAATGCCTGCACGTCGAGCACGCTAAGCGTCTCCGGCGCGCAGTTGGCGAACGTCTTCACGGTGTACTGCAGGCCCGGAAAGGCGACACACTCGACGTCGGCGACGGAGTCCGCGTGCAGACTCAGCCATATGTGATGGTGCAGCGAGCCGGGGTGCAGTAGCTGAGCGGCACGTGTGAATGCAAGCAAGTCGTCCGGGTCGGGCAGGCGTGTGGGCACGTCGAGCAGGCGCTCGGTGAGCATGAAGTAGGACGTCGCCGCCATCGCCTGCTGCTCACGTGACACGAAGAGTTGCTTAAAGACGCGCTCGCGCCACGAGCCATGGGCGTGGGGGCTGGTGCCGCTGCCACTACCGCGCTCAGCGAGCATGCGGCCGGCCTGCGCGTATCGTAGCGCGCCCTCGCGATGCCAGCGCTGCAGTTGCGCGCGGCTCGCTGCAGGTGCGTGCTCCAGCCAAAGCGCTTGCAGGTCGACGGGGCGGAAACCGCAGGCGGCAAGCAGTAGAGGCGCGCTCAGGTGGACGGCGTCGCGGTGCCTGATGAGCGCACGGCGCGCCTGCTTGTAGAGCAAGACGACAAAGTGCCAGCACAGCTGGCCGGTGTAGTGCGACCAGAAATCATGCGCGAGCTGCTTGTGCGGGCAGGCGGCGACGCGCTCGCCGGCGAGCTGCAGCATCTGGTCAAAGCGCAGCACGAGCGGCGCCAGCTCCAGCTCGCGCGTGCGCTCGTCGAAGCTGAGCGCGACGAGCCGGTCGAGCGTCGCCACGTAGAACATCCAGAATTCCCACGTGTTTGCGCCGCCCGCGCTACTGCGGTATGCGCCGAGCACCTCGGCGACCGCCTCGCACCAGCGCAGGTGGCCAAGAAAGACGTCACTCTGCTTCGCGGCGACAACACTCGCATGCGCGTACGCCTCACGCGTGCGGTTGTTCTGCAGAAGGTGGCGCAGCAAGCGAACGCGCACGTCGAC
This sequence comes from Dorylogaster longipes, assembly GCA_027580035.1. Classification (NCBI taxonomy): domain Eukaryota; kingdom Metazoa; phylum Arthropoda; class Insecta; order Coleoptera; family Staphylinidae; genus Dorylogaster; species Dorylogaster longipes. The sequence goes on along the minus strand of JAODFX010192982.1, from coordinate 13,523 downwards.
GTCCACTGGTCGCGCTTCGAGTTCCTTTAGTAGTAGGTTGGTCACGTCGTTCGGATCGCGGCTGGCGGCGGCGACTAGCCGCTCCTTGAGATGGAAGATCACCGGGTTGCCAGGATCGATGCTCTGCGCCTTCTCGCAATAATAGCGCGCGCTCGACGCATCGAAGTGATGCTGCCCTTTTGCCATTAGTTCACAAACTGCAGTAAATTAAGATACACACAATACCAGAATGCCCACTATGTCTGCACATACAAAACACCACTTACTCTTCAATACCAAATTGTTTTGCTTTGAATCCAAATCTAAGCTGAGTCGATATGCCTCCAATGCCTGTAAAGTCTTTCCAAGGTGTTCGAGTATTTTGCCATGCAGGTTATGTGCCTCTGCTGATGTAGGTTTTGTGTTCAAGTAGACAATGACGTATCGCAGTGCTTGCTCGTATTCGCGTACGTTGAAGTACATCTTGCCGAAGGCGAGGCCTCGCAAGTTGCGCTGAGATCAAACCATCCACATGATTCAAAATATGTGCATGCATCGGAAATAGACAAGTGTTATGCATATGACGACTGTGTCCCTCCGCTCGCTACCTAGACGTATTTGTTAATCATACATGCGGCGCGCAAACCGACATTAGAGACTCAAGCGCAGAAACCAAACGGCATTCTAGAATAACCTTAAAGTTAGTTTACGTGCAAGCCAGCAATCAAACAAAACATGGCGCTTCACACCGGTAAAATTGATGCAACGCTTGAGCGCCAATGAAGACGCCCCATACTACCTGCGATAATATAGTGCAGGAACATTTGAGCCACTGAGAGATATTGCACAACCGAACACAAAACGTAACAGAACGAGAGGAGAGCAGTGACCGGCATGTCCGCTGCCGGTGAGACAGTGGCGCGCATCGTGCAATACGTACAGTTGAAACGATCACTCACCTCGGTATCGCTGTTTAGGTTGCGCATACATTTCTCCACGTACCGGTCAACCTCGAGCTTCGTCTTGAACATTTTACCGCGGTGCCGCTCATACAGCGGAAAACCCACGCGTCCTGCCCAAGCCGTATAACGAAATATAATGAAACCACACTGTCGATATGAACAATATGAACCCGCCCAAACCCACCGAACGAACACCAGACAGTAAGAGCAACGCAGACAAACGCAGAGTTGCACTGAGTGACGCGGACGCGGAGCAACGCCGCGCGATGAGGGAGGCTACCAGCGCCACTAGGGCCATTGCAGAGAACGTTAGAACTAACTAATCATGTGATCCTTTTGACCTTTGCTTTTGACATTGAACGTGGACAACAAGAAATCACACCTTATTGAACACAACCGCTGCAACGGTATTACTTGTAATGGATTATACGATCGAAAGCAGCTGTAATAAGCATTACCAATCATGCTCACTCTGATTGCCGTGATCGAAAGCAGCTCAAGTGTATACACCGTATCACACCGTATACACTTCAGATGCTTTCGATCGTGCATTTGGAATAGTAATCGTGATCAGGTAGTCAAAAGTTTGTCACGAAGTGACGAGACGAGTCACGAATCATTGCAATTCGTTACCCTCATTGGTCAAACTGGGTCAAACTTTTGACCATAGAACACCTTTTGACAACGTGTGCACGATCGAAAGAAGCTTTCAACGACTAGTGATGAGCAAAATCGCCGTATTCCCTATCTTACGCATGTGAAAATTTCAACTTTTTCAGTCCAATTTTCTCGAAAATGGTGCCGATAACACGGTCTGAAATTTTAGTCTGATGCGTCTGATGCTTTGGTGTATAGAATGAACTCTTTCACAAATTTTGAAAAAAGTCTCATGGAAAAGTTTGGCACATGAACTCCCTTAAGAAAAGTCCTTCGCTACTTGGTTTTTTGTTCTATTAGAATTAGAGGCTGTTTTTAGTTACATCACTGAATGTTGTTTACTTATGTTGGAAATTGCTTACAAATCTTGTTTGCTCCAATGACAAAACAAAAAAAAAACAAGGAATAAATAGCAATATATAGATATTATATATTTTAAATATATACTTCCACCCAAATATACAAATGTTTCGATTAATATAATCAGTATAAGATCAGCATGAATCAGTATAATGTCCTTTTGTAAATTGAACAGGCATAATCATTGCTATTTTATCAATTCTCAATTTTAAAACATGTGTTTTTACTGTTTTTGTTTTCCTTATCTTTTTATATTGTAGCTATCGCTATCTATACCATTTAATAGAAAACAAGGCTATCATCAGTTCTCTTAGAGCCCTTAAAGTAAGTATGTTTGACAATACAAGGAAAAAATCGAAAATAATGAATGCATGCAGAATGTACATTTCTCTTCAACAGAAAAATATTGATCTTTATGTGGTATTGTCAATTTCGTAAGATTCTTAAATGCTTTCTTAAAACTTTTTGATTGCACAACGATTAATAAAGTTTTGCAGCACGCGAGCGCACGCGCATAATCTCAACTATTTCGATATAAATATAACTATGTTTCTTTTACACAACATCAAAGAATGCACGAATTCATCTTACAATGAACATGGAAAAGTTAGCCTAATTGTTAGAATATAGATGTTAGTAGTCAATAGTAATTGTTTACTTAGGCCCTACATTCACTAGTTAAGCTTAGCTCGGCATTTCACGTGTCAATCAACTGATAACATTGATATAACCCAATCACACACAGTATGATTATATAATTACTTTATAATAGATATATTACATTATATATATATGTGTTTTGATATAAGTTATGTAATAAATGTTTTTTTTTATTTCAGTGTTATCTTTCATCTCTCATCTCATGTTTCAATAAATTCTCTATTCTTTTTACAGTAAGGCCTTTGTTTTTGACTCAATATTTTATACAAGTTCATCAAATCGTGCAAGTGATTCGAATCTTGAGATAACATGTGTACATAACCGCAAGTGCCTTCAAGAACTTCCCAAACGTGTAAATTAAAGGCGGATAACGTAATGCAACATCATTGTTTTTTTGTTCCTGAATTGATTTCAACACTACTTAGTTTCCAATAAAACTGGAATCAATAGATTGTTGGTATGCACACATCCATATAGATATGTTCATCAGATGGCACACTCATTACTTGAAACAGTTGCAGTACATCATTTACCAACACGTACAGTTAAACTCAAATCATCCGCATTAATGAATGAACGCATGTCCAACTGGTCCTTCTAGCACCTAGCACCATATGTGTGAACGAATCGAACGTTTTTATCGCAAACTGACTGACACCCATCTTTCATCGTAATTTGAAGCAAACAAACAATCATTTTACTAATATCAAACCCATTGGGTTTATAAATCCGCTCGCCATCTAGCTTACTATAATGCTACGTGTCTTACATTGGTGATCGTCGTCGTCAGAGTCGTCGTTATAGTCAACGTGTTATTGATCGTCCTCTTCGAGCTCCTCTTGCCACCGCTGTTCCAGCCGCCGCATGTCGTTGGCGATGTCCTCCTCGTACATCGCGTTGTCTGTGTAGTTCGGTGCAATTGTTGAGCTATAGGACGAGACAATGCGATTCTGAAACATAAACGTCGACATAAAAGAAGCGTCGGCGAGTAGCGTTTTAGTGGGGGTAACGCACCAGTCGCGCCTCCTTGTGCTTTTCCTGAATGCCCTGCTCGATCAGCTGCAGCTCCTGCGTGAGACGCTCACCCTCGCTGAGCGTCGGCACGCCGCCGTGTGCAACCATCTTGAGGTCCTTCAGCTGGCGTTCGAGGCTGCGCAGTTGCAGCTTGACGCGCTGCGACTCAGCGAGCACCTTCTGCGGGTCTTGTATGCGCTGGTAGTGCATCGGCTGCGAGTTGATCATGATGTAGTCGCCGTTTGGCGTCGTGTAGCACCACTGCGCGCCGGGCAGCACGGGTGAGGCCGCCGACACCGGGCGTCGCACCTGGTGCGAGAGTCAAAAGAAAGCGTGCAAGCGAGCCAACTGCGTGATTGCTTACCATACTGGTCGGGTCGCGAAACGACGCCAGCGGCACCGTCGGCGACAAGCAAATGGTGTCCTTGGGCATGCGCGATATTGGCCCGTATTTGCCGGTGGCGTTGCCGCCATCGAACGGCACGTAGTCGTCGTCGGTGAGGATGGAGTCGGAGCGCACGAACGTCGGCCCCGAGTGCGTGATGCTCGTCGCGTTGAAGCTGAACAAGCTGCCGTTGCCGTCGACCAAATCCGGCGGCGGCTGTTGCTGCTGCTGCTCGTGGCGTGCGTTGCTCGTCGCGCTGTTGCTGATCGCCGTCGCTTTGTTCTTGCCGACGACCTTCTCGAGCTGCGAGATCACCTCCTGCTTGCGTTGGTACATCTCGACGAGACTCTTGATGCTGCGGATCGCTTTCTTCTTCTCCTCGCGGAACTTGCTTTCAATCGGAATAACACCGCGCATTCCAGCAGCAGCAGCAGCAGCAGCAGCGGCCGCCGATGGTGGCACGGGCGGCGGCGAAATCGCATAGTCGATGGCAGCCGGCGCGTAGAACGACGGCGGCGCGGCTGGTGCGTACTGGGCGTTCGTCGCGTACACGGGCGGTGGTGGAGGTGGTGGCGGCGGCGGCGGCGGTGGCGCGAGGAAGTTGCCGTTCTGCGCGTAGTACATGCTTTCAAAGTGGTGGTGATGGTGATGCGGAGGGGGCGGAGGTGGTCGCAGCGCGTAGCGCACCGGCATCGACGAGACGGTCACGTTGGCCGCCGCCGTAACGGCGTAGTAGTTGTCGTCGGAGGACTGCGACGGGGTGTGCATATGCACACTGTTTGGCGAACGGCTGCTATCCCGACCACCGCTGCTGGCGTCCGCACGCCGACTGACACTATTCGCACCACCACCACCACTGGCCGTCGTGCGCTGCCTGTTCTTCGCGCGGTACTTCTCCAGCTCGTCGGCGCTGTGCGCGAACGTGCAGTTCGAACCGCGCGGACACGAGCCACGGAACGTGAGGTCGCGGCACATGCTAATCTTGTACTTGGAGTGCGGCGAGTGGCCGGGCTCCTGCAGCTTGCGCGACCCGTGCTGGTGGATAAAGTCCGCCAGTCCGATGACGACTTGCCTGCCGGCAGCTAGCACGTTCGCGCATTCCTTCCACGTGGGACTAGCTGATTCTAAAAGAATCGAGCGATGCAAGCGAGTCAAGCGTCAACGCGAGCGAGCAGAACGCTTGCTTACCTGATGTGAAATCGATCGAGGCGAGCAAGTCCAAGTGCTGGCGGAGCACAGAGAGCTTGCCCGGATCGCCCGTGCGCTGCAGCGCGATGACGAGCTCCTGCACGCTCTGCGCGAACGACTGCGGCGTCTGCAGCTTGTCAATGATGCTCTGCATGTGGCTCTTGTGCGCCGTGTCGCCGTAGAGGAGCGCCGACCACTGGTCGGGCGCGATGCGCAGCCCCGCCTCGGTGGCGATCTGGACGATCTGCGCGTCGTGCTCGCGGCGCAGCGCCTCGTACGTGCGGAACTCCTCCTTGAGTTGCATCAGCGACGAGTCGCCCTCGCGCTTCGACACCTTGAAGCAGCTGGCGCGGTAGAGCAGCTGCACGACGTGGCCGATGCTCGTCTTGGACGCCTGCGGAAAGTGCGGCTCGAGGCGCTGCACGACGAACATGACGAGCACCTTGCGCGACAGCGCCGAGCCGTCTTCGAGCGCGAGCAGCACGAGCTTGAGCACCTCCTCCTGCATGGCCGGCCCGAGGAACTGGCAGCCGCGCGCGCGCACCGCCGCCCACAGGTTCGCCGACAGCTGCTGCGGATTCTGATGCTGTAGGATGAGCTCGGTGACGGTGCGCTCGCCGAGGGAGCGCGCCGCACGCAGCGCACGCGCGCGCCCCTCGACCTCGACGAGCTGGCAGTTGACGAGCGTGACGAGCTTGCGCTGCATCGGCCGGCTGAGCACGCTCGGCGCGCCGCTCGTCGCCAGCGGGCGCAGGAAGAGGGCCAGCTCCTCGATGCAGCGCCGCGCCGCCGCGTAGAACGCCACCTCCTCCTTCGGCACGAGTTTACTCTCGACAGCATCGGTGTCGTCGGCGGTCGCTGGTGCCGCCAGGAGCGACAACGCGTGCGGCGCGTCGTCGCCGACGAGCTGCAGCAGCGCGCTGTTCACCGGCAGCGCTTCGATCTCCACGTTGATGCTGGTCTGGTCGAAGGGGCATTGCTTGCGGTGGAGGCTCGACAGGCACGCTCGGCACACCGTGTGGCTGCAACCCAGCGAGATGGGCGCTCGTTGCGCGCAGTCGAACTCGTTTACGCACACGGGACATGTTAGAAACTCTGTCCACTGTGGAGCCTGTATTGGCATTCTAGAACATGCAAAGCTATGCTCACTGAATAATTCAATTCACAGCAGCAAACATACAAGCATTGCCATTTTTACACAATATTGCATAATTCAATAAACCAGCTACTCATCCACACTCAGTTCTCCATTCTGCTAGCAAACATACATGTGGGAATGGCTTGACTATCAGCGCATTTTCAGCACAAATAACCCTCAATGGTGTAATCGGGAGCACTCGCGACTCCAAACCACACCGTCCCACGAGAAAATTTTCCATGGATTGCATCATGACCCTTAACCTTCAACTGTGTTTAACACGTTCGAAGAAACATCGCTTCGGAAAGGTGCAAACGCCAGCGCACAAAACATGTTGGCACATGTTTATCTATGTTTTGGCTTTATCCCGCCGGGATGACACCGTAAGATCTGCAAGCTTCGCATTCGCACATGCCAGTTGCCACCTGGACAACCAGTCATCATTGAAGCAATGCATAAGAAGCGGATTCAAACAGGCAAGGATCGAATTGCAGCCTTTTCATACACTTACCTTGATGCTTGATCACATGAAGTCACATATTGCACACGATGCAAAGCTAACTTTTTGAGGCGCACGTCAACAAGATCGTCGCCACACGGCGACCGTTCGGCTTGCTTTGGTTTCGTATCTGTTTCGTATGTTGTGAAATTGTTCGAGAATGAGCTGACAGCCGAGGGAATATTTTTGAGGTGAGTGACTCGCAACTACGTCGTATGGCAGAACACAGAGTTGGACACTAGGTCTTTCATGTTCGAACAATTAGATACTTTGCATAAAATACACTATTAATTACAAGAGCATCTATCTTAAAAACTCATCGGAACAGATAGGCGTTTTTAGAAATGTATGCGTTCCTTTAGTCAATATTAGAAAACGAAATTTTCCTCGACTTGTACACCTCTGTAATCTACTCTCAAAAGCGCCCCCTACAATAACATGCATGTCATTTTTACATAACCTAAAACCATCCGGATTCGTAAACTTTGGAATTTAATGTTCAAATAGCGATATTTTCTCAGTTGCTAACTGTGAGTCACGGCTTCAATCCCCAAAAAATATCGGGAGATTCGGCAGACTAACTTCTATATTCTGAAACCATTGGTCCACAGGGCTTAACTGCTAAGGGCCAAAAACTATTTTAAAAATAGCGAACTTGCCAAAGCATCATGGCTTTCTCGTACGTTAACTCTAAAATAGAAACATATCATGATTTCATCGAAGGCAAGCTGAAAGAAGACTTAAAGTTGACGGAAACAATATTGGAACGTCTATACACAGAGAAACAACATTGGATGGATGCTAAGCTGAATTTCAAACTGCTGCGTAAGTTCAAGGAAGCATCCCCTCAGCAAGATCTTTCAATAGACGTACCTTTAGCCGAATGGGATAACCAGGCCATCGTAGCATCAGCAACTGTATCTAATTTAGAGTATGTTCATGTTAATATTGGTTGTGAGGTTCGCCTACCAATGCACTTGGATGAGGCTGACAAATATGCTGATATTCGAATACGAAGTATTCAAAAGCAGATTCTGCATTATTTACAGACAGCTGTGGAGATTAAAGTGCACATTAAGGTTGCTCTCTTAGCTGTTAATGAATTAATGGAAGTTGAAAACAAAAACACTTGAGAGCCTTATTTCTTTATAGGCAAATTGGCAAGTGATTTAATGATATAAATGTTCACTTTTGTATATTTGTTGAAAATACATTAAACTGTAGAGAAATATTGACTAGATATTTGTTCTTCTATATGTGGATTAGATTATCGCTTTTCTGGTAGTATAATCACAATCTAATTCAACAATATCTGTTGGAAAAACATTAGTACATAGCATTATCATGTTAACTTATGTGTTACTCCTAGTTTATAACTGTGACTGGTTAACATTTTCGATTTTGGAACGTACCATGTGTATGTTAATGTAATATTAATATTGTGTGACTTACACATAATTGTTTTGACTTTTAACATGTTATTACTATTCGTAGTTTTTATGTACATACTGCCACAGTTTATAACTTTCAGTTATGTCAAGTTAGTGGTGAATTTGTTTGTGCTGTATCTTGAATTTCCGAAAGTCTGTATACCGACTATACCGACTTTGCGTATGCGAATACAGTACCTCATAAAATTTGTTTGTTTAACATCAACTTATTATATACACTTGTTTACTGTATTCTCTAATGTACGCTGACTTGCAATTCGATGTTCGAAGTTTTCACATGCAAGATTTGAACGTTTTCTCTCATTGCGTACTTTCTCAGGTAGAGAGCGCGCCTCCCCGATAATTGATATGATTGACTGCGGTGATGCGTTAGTCTGCAGCAAACTTGCTGAAAAGATTGCGCGTTCCGTTGAATGTGTCTTCGTAGGCGGTACTGTTGTAGTCCGCCGCAATCAGTTGCACGTCGGCGTCAGCGGTGGCGTTGACCACCGGCGTAAACGCGTCTCAAATCTGCGCGTAGTTCGTGCAGAGTGGCAGCGGCGCCGACCACTCGCCGTTGGGCAGGCAGCGCGGCCGCTCGGCCTCGAGCGGCGCCTCGAAGCCGGGCCGGCATGTCACCTGCAGCTCATCGCCGGGCTCGTAGGCGAACTTTGTCGGCGCCATCGCGCCGTTCTCCGGCTCGCCAACGTACGGACAGCGCGGCTTGCAGAAGGGCGGCGGATGCGACCAGTAGCCCGACTCGGTGCAGATGATGCTCGCCTCGCCCTCGAGGCTGTGTGCGCCGCGGCACGCGAACTGCACGAGGCTGCCGACGGCGTAGCGGCCGCCGTCCATGCCCGCCGACTCCGACTGTATGAGGTGGCCATTGACGGGGACGGTCGGCGGCGGGCATTGGATAGCTGCAACCAAGAGGGTGATAAGATCGAAGCGTATTGCTTGAATAAATTCGAACACACGTGCTTTATAGGTTACCGTACGATAAGGTAAAAAGGAATATACATTGTTGCTGCTATATTTGGTTGTCGTTGTGGTTGCCTAAAGTATTCCATTCTAACAACTCTCATCCTCTCTTTTTGTAACGTTCATACGTACGTGCACATTTCGGCAGCGGTCCACTCCAGTTGCCGTCCAGCTCGCATTCGAGGCCCGGCGGTCCCATCAGCCTGTAGCCCCACGCGCAGCCGAAGACCACGCGTCCACCGTACGTGGCGTTGTGCTCCTCGAGCTGGAGATGCGGCTCGGCGAGACCGTCGACGCCGTCGAGGGGCGGACACGTGACAACCTCGCACGTCGGCACTGCCTCCGACCATTTGCTCGATGCCTGGCAGGTGATGTTCGGGTGGCCGCGAATCCGGAAGCCCACCGGACATTGAAAGACGGCCGTGTGGCCGAGACGCGTGCCCTCGATGCGCACCGTCAGGTGCATGCCGGAGACGGAGATCGGCTCGCAGTGCACGGCTAGCAGCGGAGGGATCAAACCATTTCACATATCAATTTTGAGTTTACCAAACGAACGAATAGGCGAACGCGAGCAAATAAAATGTAGTTGTGAGATGAATGCACGACGTAGTTCTCGTAATGCAATTTGTATGCATTTGGAATGTCGAGTATCAAATTGCAATGCGAAACTTGCCCTCGCCGCCCGCCGGGTCCGCGTGTGTACGTTAGGCAGCCCAATATGCACAATAACCTCCGGCACGCGCGCGGGATGCAACGTCAATGAGTTATGCGCGGCGCTCGGCAGTGTATGCAATTCGTGATGAACTTCGCTTGTACATTGCATCGAGCGCAGGGCCGGATTTGACGGAGCAAACGGGAGCACAGTGAGGTGTTTACCGGCGACGTGCAGGGTAATGCCATTGGTGATCCCTCGCGGCGTCGCGCACGTGAACGTGCCGGCGTCCTGCGGCTTCGCGTAGTAGACGGAGAGGCGATACTTCCAGTCGCGCTCCTCGGCGGCGATCGCCCAGCCTGAGAACAGAAGCGTCGCGTTCGGTAACATTTGGTGCCACTAGCCGGGGATAATTGCGATCGTCATTCATCATCGGTGGCGGCGGTGCAATTGTGCGCGCGTAGCTCACGACACATTCGGACGTAAATTTGCCGCATTGTCCCTGACAGTCGGCAGCATGGTGCGACGCGACTAGAGAGCACAACGAGTGTATGAAGGAGGCAGCGGCGGTGGCGGCAGCGCTCGTGCCGCACGTTTGCATGTGTCAGTTGCAGTTATGCGTCCGCTCGTTGCGAAACCATTTCCGCTTCCTGCCGCCGCCCCCACAGCGCCGAGTGTATCCACGGCGGCGCAGCGTGTTATGCAAAACGCGCGTATTATTGCGCTGACACGCGAAACGCGAATTATGCAAATTGCGCCGTACAGCCAGCAAACGCAGATATCTCCAACAATGTACATATATAGGCAGAGCGGATCGTAGCTGACCTGACGATTATCTTCTCGCCTGCAACTGGTGTCGAAATGTTCCATCGCACAAGGAGCAAATCGTCGGTAAAACGACCCTGCATATCATACGCGCCAATCCGCCTTCCGTTTGTGCACAGTTCCAGTTGTGAAGCAATGGGTGGGAAGAGTGCGAAGCACAAACAACTCACGTGGGTTGAGTGAATTGTTTCGCATTTTCCACGGCGCACGACACGACGCGCTGTGTACCGCCGAAAGCGAACACGTTTTCGGTTTTTCCTCTCCTCTTCGCTCGACGCTGACGCTATGCATTGCCAGCCACTTTGTTCCGCTCGCCTGTGACGCGCGGCGCTCAAACATAAACTTCTCCTGGCAAGCTGTCGCGCGGTGTTTTCCTATCGCGCCCGTTCGGTTAGGTTCTTGCAGCTTCGTGCCTCGTCGCGCTTGCGCATTTTACGGCGAGATTCGCGATTTACACGCGACAAGCAGCACTACCATACCATAACTACCAACGCACAGCGTGCTGACTACGAAATAACGTTTTAACCCACAAATTTGCACCCAACATTTGTGTGCTACGCCCTTGCGCAGCAAGCAACACTCGATTGTTTTTAGTAGTAAACAAGAAAAGGAGGACTAACCAACTACGAGCTTGAATTTATAGATGGCATTACCTACTCACGATTTTATCGATGTTGACATCCATTATGAGGGTGGCCAACGTGGCAGGTTTTACCAGGAAACTTTGCTAATAACCAACTAATCAACGTATTCAACGATTTCGCCTTGTGGAATTCGGAAAGTTCGAATGAACACTGCGTCTGTGGATGGACAATTCAAGATGGCGGCCGGTGATGTCTGCGAATGCGGGTATTGCATGTAGGTGCAGCACGTGATTCTCTCAGAGTTACATAACATTTCGCCATCGCTACCATTCGCCGTCAGCGGATAAGCTTCGCGTCTTTATCCCCTTGAAAGCGGAAGCACGTCGTCGTCGTCGTCGCCGCGTTGTGTCAGACGGCATACGCGAATAAACGCGACCGTATCGCTACATGCGACGTGGATTGATCGTAATAATTTATGAGCGATTCGGTGATGTGCGGTGATGGCCGTTTTTGACAGGGCGCAGATTTAACAGTGTTGCGCAGTGCTGCAGGTTATGTGTCGCTGGCGCTTTGGCGTGAGAGCACAATAAAACGCACGCAGATTAATAATCATTGCACGCATATAAATCCACCTTCTACGCTCGCATTCGAAAAAAAAGTGTCAACATGGAGAATATAAATCGCTCCCAGCAGAGTGGCGTTGAATTTTGTTTAATTTTGTTTACGCACTCCATGAATAATTTTTCGCATATATCGTTGGACGCTTTTTTTGACGGACGGATAATTAATTGCAATGAGCATTGGAAAAACTGGCGATAAATCTTTTTCACATTTGAACTGCGAGTTTTATTTCGATTTTATAATTGCTGCATTGTTGAATGCAGAGAATGGACACATCTGCGGTTGTAGTTTGTGTGAGTGTGTGTATCGAGTTTAAAATTTAATTAAATCGAACACATATTAATTAGTGTTGAATTCGTGCAATCGACACCCGATGCGCATAAATATCGCCACATTTGGGAGCCGTTTTGAGAGGGTGCGAGGCGTTTGGCAAAAACCGAAGCGAAACTGAAAGCCGTAACGCCGCTATCGCAATCAATTGATTCGTGTACATTTGTTATCGGCCGCCCCGCGAGAGATACGCTCGCTGTCAGCTGCCACGTGCATTCGTATTCGTCCGTCGATAGCGACGAACGACGAAGAAGAACGACGCAGTCAAGCCGACCGCACAGTATCGAGACGATGCGGAATTCCAGCGAAACGGAAGTGAACTCTCACCACAGTCATCGACGCCATCTCCGTTTTGGCTGAAGGAATTTGTGCATTCGCAGCGACACCTTTTCGAAGACGCGGAAATTGTATTTCGGGCGGTGGCCGTAAATGCACGACACGTGCGCTCTGCGGTTTGCAGCGGCGCAATGCGAAACGAGTAAATTCTCATCAACGGTCAGCTGCGCCAGCAACGAGCTTGTTGGGTTGCGGCGCAAACTTTTTCCCCTCTCATCATGCAAACACTCGGCGGAAAGTTTCGAATTGCAGCTGTAGTAGCGTCAACTTTCGCAACGCGTGCGATTATCAATTCAAACGCATTGATCGCACCCGCTGCCTTCTGCTTTCCTGCTGCTGGCTGTGTGTTTTTCCTTCGACGTGAGATTATGCTGTCTCTCAGCGCGCCGCGGTGAGATTAGATAAGGCTAGGGCTTGACTTCCCCAATGGTTGTGCAGGCGGTGGTGAGTGGCGGCGAGAGTCTCTAAATCGACCGGATTTGCAACGCTGTGCAACTCGCCGTACAACTTCGGTTACACATCAGCGCAGTCAAATGGTAAGAATCGAGAATGCTGCTAGCATAGATTTTAATATACTACTATATTAATATACTCGCCACCGCGCCCGAACCACACTTGCGCCGAGTGGACGGTCGCCGCACACCAAACAAAACCATGCGGCATGTTCGGATCAATGCTGGCGCAATTGCAAATCACGATGGTGGCACCACGTGCGCATACATACACTCCGGACGTACAAATTGCGTTCGCAATTAGGAACGACACGCGCGCTGCCGGCTTTCACGCGAATTCCCATGCGGGTGATGCAGCTAAATCAAGGCAAGTCTTCGCTAAGTGCACTCCGATGCGACGGTTTCTCATCATAACACACTGCATTTGTTTCTTCTCGCTGGATTACGTGTTGCGTTGCATGAATGCACAG
>JAODFX010192872.1:0-15899 GCA_027580035.1 Dorylogaster longipes | reverse complement strand
GGGTGGACTTCCTGAAATGGATCCGGCTTGCGCGGGACCGTGCCCCAATCCCGGCCCGACGACCTCCCGGACAGATCCTGCTTGCGCGGACACATGCGTCGGAATCTGTTCCACTACGTCTGGAGACACGGCAGCGATGTCAACAAACACCCCGGCTGGACTGCCTGAATGTGCTCCAGTTTGCGTGGGATTGTGCTCTAAAGCAGGTCAAACTACGCCTCAGACCGGTCCTGATGCTATGGCTTGCGCTGAAACATGCGCCGGAATCTGTTCTTCTACAGGTCGAAATGAGGGTTCGCAAACCGCGAAGCAACCGATATCGTCTAAGCCAAACATTTCAACATCTGAATTACCTCTTCGTGAAATTTCCCTCTGCGATCAATCATGCTCGGGAATATGTTCAAAAGGAAGCAAAAAGGCGCCAACGAGTCAAGAGAAGCCTTCGGTCTCAATTAAGCAGCAGACTTCGACGCCTAAACTTAGCACATGTGCTCAAACCTGCGAGGGCATCTGCGCAAAGGGCGGAAAAGGTGATGCAGGTACTTCTGCGAGTACAGCTGATGTAAATACTTGCTCTGAAACATGTCTAGGAATATGTGCAAGTGCAAGCAAATTGCAACCAGCAGCACCGCCGAAATCGTCCAAAACAAATACCTGCGCCCAAACATGTACAGGCGTATGTGCAAAAGTTGGACCGAGCAACACTACATCCGAGAAACCGAGTGCAGAGAAATCCTGCGAAGCAACATGTCCGGGAGTATGTGCCAAAGTAGGCAAGTCTCAATTGAAAGATCAGCAACAACCTTCTGCTCGCTCAAGTGTCGGACAAGCTACTCCTTCAGCCAGTAAGGCCACACCTAGTGCTAATGTATGCAACCAATCGTGCACAGGGCTATGTGCAAAAGCGAGTCAATCCATGCAGATGAAGAGCACTTCGGAATCCACTTCATGTGAACCATCCTGCTCCGAAGAGGCGCAAACCACGGCAGACGGAGCAGGCACCTGTGTTGCGTCCTGCCAGGGCATATGCACGAGAAACAAGAAGACACAATCGAAACCCAAGCCGCAGCCATCCACCGACACAATCACAGTCTGCTCCTCATCCTGTGCGGGTATCTGTGCAAAGAAAGAAGCGGGTGGGCCTACACCGAAAGTGACCGCATCTGAGACGAGCACATGTACGGCAACCTGCAAAGGCGTGTGTTCGAAGAAGAGGAAGCCACAATCATCTTCTAGCGTTGTGAAGACCAGCTCAGATGTCAGTACAGCTTCCTCGGCAAACATGGATGCAAGCAAGAACGAGCGTCCCAAGTCGGCAAGTCAAGCTTGCTCCGCAACATGCACAGGTGTGTGTTCGAAGGCGGCGAAAACGGAAGCGAAACCCTCCACCTCCGAAATTGGCATATGTGCATCAACGTGTACGGGCATTTGCAATAAGAGAGGCGGATCGAATGGAAACGGGGCTGACAAAGCTCAGAAGAGTATAGCCACGTGCAATGACGCATGCACCGGAATCTGCTCGAGCACCACCGTCAATAAGAGTCCGAAAAGCACAATGTCCATTGCAAACGATCCGATTGTTGTTGTTCCATCAAGCAAACCAAGTGGTGATGGACAGACGAAAACGTGTTCGCCAGAATGTACAGGCATTTGCAACATGCAGGATGTCAAGAAGCTTTGCACATTCTACTGCAACCTAACCTCCTTCCCCGATATAAGCCCAGCGGGTCTGAGTAGGTCGCCAAACTTTGTTGGAGATTATGTGAAACGAAACGCATTCTTCAATCAAAACCGGTCACGAACTCATTCCGTCGAAAGACCAAGCACGCCATGCAGGACGAGAGGCAGCGGATCTCGAAACATTGGTATCGCTAATCGGGATTGTAACACTATGGACGACGACGATGTTCCAATTATAAAGGTGAAATCTAGCCTTAAACACTCGTCTCGTTACATAGGTGAGCAACGGAGCGGTACCAGTCTCGAGTCAGAAGAATTGTCTTCTACCAGGAAGAAACCTAGCGTGCGCATTATGTGTAACGAAGGAAATCAAACGGTTCGTGATTTTACACCCATTCGTACACAAACCTCTTTATGTGAGTACAATCCAGAAAGGGCCGCTGCTCAAAATCCAGTTGACATATTAATGCGATATTCCGCACCAATGAAGGCTGATAATTTCACTGCAACATTAGACATGCAGAACAAAATGGCTTGCACTAGTAAGAATATGGTTCTACTTAAGCCTACTAGAGACGAGGAACAGTCAACATATGAGAAGAGCAGTAAATCCGTTTCGATTGAGCTGCCCCAATGCACTCAAACACGGGTTTTGGGCGAGAATGACTCCCTTTATATCCCGCCAGCGATTGGATACTTCGATAATCCTCTCGATACCATGAATATCGAAAAGGCTAGTGACCCAATGAGGCACGACTCTAATGCGCTCACACAAACACTTAAGAAATCGAGTAAAAAGCGTAATTTGGTTTCGGAAGCACAGAACACCGACTCGAATTGTAATCTTTCTGATCAACAGAACGCAGCTTCTTCTATGCGTCCAGCCAAGTTGCAAGCGGAGATCAAGGAGTCGTTCACTTCGTTTGAGAGCTTTGAGGTGACCACAGGTCCGAAGGGTGTTACTCAAGTCTTTACGACGGGCATAATTGAACAGAAAAGAATGACAATGTGCTGTCAAAATAAATCAAACGAGGGTGCCCAGGCTAGTGAAGTTCTTGACGTGCAAGGTGGCCCTTATAATGGTACGCCCATACCGATCACCATAACTGTGCAGTGCCAAAATGCCGACAAGTCCGCGAAGGATGCCAAGTCTGGACCATCCACATCCACATCCAGATCCACATCCACATCCACATCCAAGGATCCGCGCAAAAAGACTGACAAGGAATCGGGCGCTGAGAAAAGCAGTAAGGAATCTAAAAGCTGCGGTGCATGCAAAAATGTGTGCGCAGGTTGCAACCCAACCTGTCCCAATAGTAAAAGTAATGACGAGGATAAGTCTAATAAGTCTGATAAGGGTGATAGCAAAGATGCCTGTATCGGGGTATGTATAACTATAAGTAATACGGGGGGTAAAGCGGATAAGTCTGTAGAGATTAGTTGTTGCGGGGGACGATCTCAAAAGAAAGGTAGTTCAGAATCTAAAAAACAGGCGTCTAAAGGTAGTCAGCCTCAAAAAGATTGCTGCTGTTCAACAACTGAGCAGTCGGATAAAGATGATGTTGGCGTTCAAAAGTCGGGTAGCAATGCCAATAGCGATCGTGAGAAAACTGCGATGGTTAAGTCTGTCGATTGTTGCGCTTGTAACACATCTAAACAATCGAGTAAAAGTGATAAGAAGAAGAGTGCTAAGACGTCTACTAGTCTTTTAGAGATTATAAAGAGCATCAAGCAATGCTATTGTAAGACAGAGGAGACGCCATCTCGTGCAGATGCAAATGTTAGTTTTAAAACTTCGACAACTTCGAAAAATGTAGGCAGCGATGTTGTGTCTGCCAAGGAAAGCAAGTGTGGGTGCAAGTGTGCCGATTTACTCAAGTCACTTGGCGCCGATAAATTGGAGGGCAAGAAGTCGTTGGCTTCCAAAAATATGGATACAAACAGTGGCAAATCATCGAGCGATTCCAAGCTTAAAAAAGAATGCTGTTGTGGACCATCCGTGCACAACCAAAGAGAGACAAGTACTAAAATGAGCAATAATAACTTGGAAACTTCCAACAAGAAGACAGAGGATAGTAAAAAATGTACGAACCCATGTTGTCCAGCTAAAAGCAAATCGGATCGCAGTCGCGAAAGAAAGAAAGCATGCGAATGTCCCGATATGTTCGAATTGCTTAACAAAGTGAAGACCGAATTTGAAATGTCGCAGCAGTTACTACGAGAGGAGTTACAAAATATTGATACCAACGCACCTAATAGTGCGCCATGCTCTTGTGAAGCCTCGCGTAAGCCAGCCAACAAAGCGAATGAAGTTAGCCTCTACGGACCTCAAGCAGCACCTAAAAGTAGCGCATGTTGTTATGATGTCACGGGTAGGTCATCCAGCAAACCGGGACCATCACAAAGTGTTGATGACAACGCTGGGGGCTGTTGTTGTAATTCCCCGCGTAAGTCTGCTGATGCCAACGGACCGACTAAGCAAACAGGTGACAACAGTGGCGGTTGTTGTTGTAACTCCCCGCGTAAGTCTGCTGAGGCCAAAGGACCAACTAATCAACCAAGTGGCAACGTTGGGGGCTGTTGTTGTAACTCCCCGCGTAAGTCTGCTGATGCCAAAGGACCAACTAATCAAACAAGTGGCGACGGTGGGGGCTGTTGTTGTAACTCACCGCGTAAGTCTGCTGATGCCAACGGACCAACTAATCAGACAAGTGGCAATGCTGGGGGCTGTTGTTGTAATGCCCCACGTAAGTCTGTTGATGCCAACAAATCTTCTAATCAAACAGGTCTCCAAAGTGGGCCCTGTTGCTGCAGCGCCCCAGGTAAGTCGGCTGATTCCAACGGACCTACTAATCAATCAGATCTCAATGGTGGGTCCTGTTGTTGTGACTCTCCGCGCAAGTCTGCTGATGAAAACGAATCTAATAATCAATCAGATCTAAAAAGTAAATCATGTTGTTGTAATCCCCCGCGCAAGTCGTCCAACAAACAAATGATGAAAGCAGCATCCTTCGCAGATTCTCGTACTTCTGACAGTTCGAGCAGGACTGACGGTCGAAGATCTTCATGCGAGTGTCCCGATGTATTTTGCTTGCTTGACCAAATGAAACAAGAGTTTATGATGTCGCAGAAGTTGCTACGAGATGAGATACTAGGTGCTGGCTCTGAAAAGAAATCTGAGAGACCTCCTGGATGTTGCTGTGGACAGACCTCCAAAGCTCCCATAAAGTCATCAATTAAACCAAGTCAAGTGATGATCAAGGAATCCAAGCCTGACGCTTGCGAAAAATGTTGCCAAGGCAAAGATTATAGCAAACTGTGTGATGATAGATTTAGTGCCAAAGCAAAGAAAAAGCAATCACAAAGTTGCTTGGGAAAAACTCAAATTTGCAATCATTGCTGTTGTGAATATGATTATTGGGAGCTGGCGATGAGTAAACCAATAGTGAATAATCTAGGTATTATCAAAAAATTAAGCAAAGACATTTCTCTAACAAACTCCTGCACTTGTGACCCTTGCTTGGAATTAAAGTTGACGAAACCTAAATTGCAAGACCGCTGCACTTGTAATTTTAATTACGAGCTGCCATTTGAGATGTACATGGAACAACCAGCTAGTACATTGCCCCCAGACGATGCATGCATTGAATGTTGCAAGAAATTCGATTATGTTTGCAGCTGTGAAAGTCTGCCCAATGAGGAGTGCATTGAATGCTGTAAGTCACCCGAATACGTTTGCAGCTGTGAAAGTCTGCCCAATGAAGAATGCATTGAATGCTGTAAGTCACCCGAGTATGTTTGTAGCTGTGAAAGCTTGCCAGAAGTTATTGCTGAAACACCAGTTACTTGCATTTGCGACCCATGTGAAGAAGAAGAAGAACCACTGTCGGTTATTGTATCTGTTAAAACAGTTAGTTCAAGTTTGCTGTCAGAGCCGTTCGTTGATGCAGAAGAAGTTGAAGACTTGCCAGAACTAGAGGAAATCGAAGATGAAGAACCAAAGGAAATTGAAGAAGTGGCAGTAATTGTGATTGAGGAAGTACCATCATTGGTTGAGGAAGAACCTGAAATAATTGAACTAACACCCATAGAAACACCGGTAAGCATTGAGGAACCTCCTTCTCCAGAGCCGGAAGAACCGGAAGAATCCGAGGAAAGCGATAAGGAAGAGGAAGAAGAAGTTCTATCATCAAAGGCAGAGACACCACCCCCAGAGGAAGAAGAACCTCCATCGCCGAAGGTAGAGACACCCGTGTCTGAGGAGGAGGAGGAACCACCAACGCCAGAGGTCGAAACACCCCCATTAGAGGTAGAAGAACTACCAACGCCAGAGGTAGAGACACCACCCCCAGAAGAAGAGGAAGTTCCAACGCCAAAGGAAGAAACACCTCCGCCAGAGGAAGAGGAACCTCCAACACCAAAGATAGAAACACCCCCGCCAGAGGAAGAGGTAGAAACACCACCGCCTGAAATAGAGGCACCTCCAACGCCAAAGGAAGAAACACCCCCGCCAGAGGTAGAGGCACCTCCAACACCAAAGGTAGAAGAAACACCCCCGCCAGAAGTAGAGGCACCTCCAACACCAAAGATAGAAACACCCCCGCCTGAAATCGAGGCACCTCCAACGCCAAAGGTGGAAACACCCCCGCCTGAGATAGAGGCACCTCCGACACCAAAGGTGGAAACACCGCCGCCGGAGGTAGAGGCACCTCCAACGCCAAAGCTAGAAACACCTCCGCCAGAGGTAATGAAGCTTCCAACACCAAGAGTTGAATCACCCCCGCCAGAGGTAGAAAAACTTCCAACGCCAAAGGTGGAAACACCCCCACCAGAGGTGGAGGAACTTCCACCGCCAAAGATAGAGACGCCACCGCCGGAGGTGGAGGAGAAACTTCCAACGCCAAAAGTTGAAACACCCCCGCCAGAGGTGGAGGAACTTCCAACGCCAAAGATGGAGACACCACCCCCAGAGGTAGAAGAAGTTCCAACACCAAAGGTAGAAACACCTCCGCCAGAGGAAGAGAGACCTCCAACTCCAAAGGTAGAAACACCCCCGCCAGAGGAGGAGGAACCTCCAACGCCAAAGGAAGAAACACCTCCGCCAGAGATAGAGGCACCTCCAACGCCAAAGGTAGAAACACCTCCGCCAGAGGAGGAGGAGGAACTTCCAACGCCAAAGGAAGAAACACCCCCGCCAGAGGAAGAGGAACCGGAGGAACCGGAGGAGATAGAGGAAGAAATCGCGACAGAAGTGGAACCAACACCAATTGTGACTCCAATCGAAAGTATAAAAACGTCTGTATCTGTCATATTAGAGGAGGATGAAGAAGAACCAGAAGAAGAACAAGTAGAAGAACAAGTAGAAGAAGAAGAAGAAGAAGAGGAAGAAGAAGAGGAAGAAGAGGAAGAAAGTTTAGAGGAACCTGAAGAAGAAGAAGAATCGGTAGAGGCATATTCTTTAGAAGAAGAAGAAGAAGAAGCAGAAGATGAAGAAGAAGAGTTAGAAGAGGAAGTTGTGGAAGTTGAAGAAGAGGAGCCCGAAGTATTCGAAGAAGTTGAGCAGGAAATTATAGTCGAAGAGGCTGAATGTTACTGTGTAGAGCCAGTGGTTGAAGAGCCAGAATGTTACTGTGACGACATAGAAATTGAAGAGCCTGAATGCGTATGTGATGATTTAAAACCACCAAAAAAGACACCATGCATATGTGAACCAAAACAAACTACAGTCTGTCCCCCGAACAAACAATCGAAAGCTTCGGGCAGAATGCCACCATTAATTCAACCTATACGTAATATTTGCATTGCCCAATCAATAGGACCAAAGCATTGTAGGCTTTTGCGAGCTTATATTAACTTTTTACTGCTCCTAGATCTCGCAAATCCGCTGGGTATCTTATGCTCTTTGGATGCCAATGCTTTATTGTGCAGTAGTCGTGATGTTGAAGACTTTATTCGATTGTTACTCGAATCTGGAGAACCACTGGAATACGGTTCCAATGAGCCATGCCTGCGTGAAAGTAATTTGGAAGAATTACGAGACATGATTGAGAGCCAAACCAAATATCTGCCTATCAGCTTTCCCAGTAAATTTCAACTTCGAAAGCAAGTGATGACGATAATCTTGTCGAAAGGTGGATTAACTGGTGATGCTGCGTGTCATAATAAGGTGTGCAAACAGCTCATCACGGAAATACTGCAGTCTAAGAAAGACGATGTGGACAAAATGTCTTTGAAGCAAGGCATGGGAGAAAAGCATGCCATTCTAATACAAGCTTATATTAACTTTTTGATGCTTGAGGAGTTGACAAATGCCAATGGCATCTTAGGCAACGTTGATGCCAACGCTTTATTGTGGAATTCACGGAATCTGGAAGACTTTAAACAATTACTACAACGACTTGAGAATCCCCTCGAATATGGTTCTGATGAACAATGCCTCTTCGAATACAATTTGGATGATATCAGGGATATGATAGAGTGCCAAACTCAAAATCTTCCAATTAGCTTTGCGGATAAATTTCAGCTTCAGAAGCGTTTGATGCTGATCATTCTAGCAAAAGGTGGATTTACTGGTGATGTTAAGAGTCATAACGACATATGCAAAGCGATGATTGCTGACCTATTGCAGTGCAACGTAAAGCAAGAGTACAATATGGACGTGATGGGAGAGAAACATAGCAAACTTCTGCAAGCTTACATTGACACCATGCTGATTCAGGAAGCAAACAAAGCCGCCAATGGTTTGTTAGGGGATCTCGATCGGGATGCTCTAGTGGCGTGTAAACAGAATGTGGAGAATTTCAAGCAAATCGTCTGCTTCAATCCCGATTGCACAACACTGACTTATGCCAGTGAGGAACCGTGCTTAATGGAAGCGCATTTGAAAACCATCACTGACATGATACGAAACCAGACACAATTTCTTCCGATTGCCTTCTCGACGAGCTTTAAACTTCAACGAGAAATGCTTGCACGCATAGTTTTGAAAGGGGAATTCACCGGTGATTCCGAGTGTCATGCTAAGGTATGCAGGGAAATGGTCGCCGAAATGTTTGCCCTGACTTGTGAAGATGGTGACAAAGTCATATGTGGTACCCAAGCGAATTTCTCATTGGGAGAAGAGCACACCATCCTCTTACAAGCGTACATTGACTTTTTGCTGCTTGAGGAGGAAAAGAAGGGTGATGGGATATTGCAATGCATTGAGCATGATATCTTACTGCCAAGTAAAAAGAATTTGGCAAAGTTTAAAGAACTGGTCGAATTTAACCCTAAACAAAAAACGTTGGAGTATGCCAAATGTGAGCCTTGTTTTTCCGAATCGAATGTGGAAACAATTGCCAGTATAATTCGGTGTCAAACGGAATTCTTGCCAATTGACTTCGTTGCCAAATTCAAGCTGCAGCAGCAAATTTTGGAAAGTATCGTTTTTAAAGGCGAACTCACCGGTGATGCTGCGTGCCATACCAATGTTTGTAGGCAGATGGTTGATGAAATGTGCAGTTTCACTTGTCTTAGTGATACAACAATTAGCAAGCATAACTTTGGAGTGAAGCACCTCATGCTCTTGCGAGCGTACATTGATTTGTTGCTGATTGATGATGAACAGAACTGTGATGGTATATTACATGGCATTGAAGAGCACACCTTGGAGCCAAATAGAAAGAACTTGGCAGAGTTTAAAGAGCTGGTAGACTTCAATCCCAAAAAAGAAACGTTGGATTTTGCTGAATGTGAGCAATGTCTAGCAGATTTTAATTTGGAAGAAATCCCCAACATAATTCGATGTCAAACGCAATACCTGCCAATAACGTTTTTCGAACGATTCAAACTGGAGCAGCAAATTCTGGGTAGAATTATTCGCCTCGGAGAATTTACGGGGGATGCCCAATGCCATTCGACGGTATGCAGGCAAATGGTTGTCGAAATATGCACGAATGCAACGGGAAGCAGTTTTGGATTTGGAGAAAAACACCTCTTCCTCCTGCGAGCGTACATTGATTTGTTGCTGATTGAGGATGAGAAGAACTGTGATGGTATATTACATGGTATTGAAGAGGACACCTTGGAGGCAAATCGGAAGAACTTGGCAAAGTTTAAGCAAGTCGTTCGATTCAATCCCCAAAAAGAAACATTGGATTTTGCCGAGTGTGAGGCATGTTTGGCAGACTCAAATTTGGAAGAACTCCCTAACCTTATTCGGAAACACACGCAAAACCTGCCAATTGCACTCGTTGATCGATTCAAGCTGGAACAGCAAATTCTGGGTAAAATTATTCGACTTGGTGAGTTTACTGGGGACGCCGAGTGCCATTCTACGGTATGCCGACAAATGGTTGTCAAAATATGTAGTGTCACTGGCACGGGTAAACCTAGCATAGAACCTCAACACCTTAGTCTCTTGAAAGCATACATTGACTGTTTGGTGCTTGATGAAAAGAATCATTGCGAAGGTATGCTACGAGATGTAGATGAGAATGAATTGCTGCGAAATCAAAAGAACGTTGACAATTTTAAACAACAAGTTAGTTTTGATGCCACGAAAGCCACTTTGGATTATGCTGCCGACGAGCTGTGTTTCGAGTGTTGCGATTTGGATGTCCTTCCGGATTTGATACAATGCCAAATTCAGTTCCTCCCAATAAGTTTTGCAGATAAATTCAAACTGGAGCAGCAACTACTGGAGACGATTCGCGGTAAAGTGAAATTTGCTGTGCACGACACAGTTTGCAGAGAGATGGTTGCAAAAATCTTTGGCATTTCCTGGGCATCTATTCGTGAAGTTCATGGAGATAATGTTTTGGGGCCAAAGCACATCAAACTCTTGCAAGCGTACATTGACTTCCTGTTGCTTGAAGAAACCAGTAACCCCTGCGGGCTACTCTCTGATGTTGATCGAGATGCTTTATTGCGAAATAAGAAGAATGTGGACGACTTTCGGCAATTGATCAATTTTGATTCGCGCAACAAATCATTGGAGTACGGTGCCGACGAGCCCTGTTTCCAAGAATGCAATTTGGACGTGATTCCCGACTTGATACATTGCCGATTACAGTTTCTGCCAATCAATTTTGCAAACAAGTTCAAGCTCGAACAGCAAATCAGCGAAGTGATTCAATCGAAGGGAGTCTACGTAACTGCAAGCACTGATCATAATGAGGTTTGTAGGCGAATCGTCGTCGAAATGTTCGCTCCCACCGTGGCGATCGAAACGTGTGGCATGAAGATGTTGGGCGAAAAGCACATGAAGCTTATACAAGTCTACATTGACTTCTTGTTGATCAACCGGGCAAAGAAACAAGGCGACGTTTTGTCGTTTATGGATGGCGATGCCCTGTTGCGAAATAAGAAGAATTTGGACAATTTTAAGGAGAGTGTCGCTTTCGATCCCTCGAAACAGTCATTGGATTATGGTGCCAACGAGCCATGTTTTCGCGAATGCAACTTAGATGTCCTCCCAGATTTGATTCAACGCCAAATTCAGTTTCTTCCCCTAAGTTTCAGCGAGAAATTAAAACTTGAAGAGGAGTTTACTGAGATGATTCGATCCAAAGGCATAAATGACCCTGCAAATGATCACAACACGGTGTGTTGGCAGCTTGTTTGCGAAATGTCTGCTTCGACCACCTGCAGTGTTCCGTGCAAGGAGACTTTGGGCGAACAGCACATCAAACTCCTACAAGTGTACATTGATTTCTTGCTGATTAAGGGTACGAAGAATCTGAGTGGTCTTTTGTCGAATATTGATCAGGACGCTTTGCTGCGAAATAGAAAGAACGTGGAGAAGTTTAGAGAGAGCATATCTTTTCATCCCTTACAACAGACATTTGAATACGGTGCTGAGGAGCCATGTTTCTATCAGTGCAATTTAGATATTGTTCCCGATTTGGTACAGCGACAAATCCAGTTTCTGCCAATGAGTTTTCCGCAAAAATTGAAGCTGGAAGAGCAACTAATGGAAGAAATAAGTTCGAAAGGGATCTATTCAGGTGCCTGTGTTGATCATAACATGGTATGCAAGCAGCTTGTTTCGGACATATTTTCTACGGCAGTCTGCAATGTGCCTTTCAAGAAACCGTTGGGCGAACAACACATCAAACTCCTACAAGTTTACATCGATTACTTGTTGATTACGCGTTCGAGGAACTCTGGTTGTGTTTTATCAACGATCGATCAGGACGCGTTACTGCGAAATAGGATGAACGTAGAGAAGTTCCGAGAATGCATCGATTTTGATCCATCCGAACAGTCATTGGAGTTTGGTGCTCAGGAGCCTTGTTTCTATGAGTGCCATTTAGATCTTCTTCCAGAATTGATCCAACGGCAAATCCAGTTCCTCCCAATCAGTTTCACTGAGAAATACCAACTGGGAGAGGAGCTAGCAGAGACACTTCATTCCAAAGGAGTGTTTGAAGGCGCTTGTGCCGATCACAATGTGGTATGCAGGGGAATCGTTGGCGAGGTGTTTGCCTGCTCAACCAGTCCCGTAACGTGTGTGAAGAAAACGTTGGGTGACAAACACATCAAACTCATGCAGGTATACATCGACTTCTTGCTGCTGCAGAATGCAAACAAACCGGGGGATCTTCTAGCATGTGTGGAGGAAGACGCTTTATTGCGCAATAAGAAGAATTTGCAGAATTTCAAAGAAGTGATCGCCATTGATCCGTTTAAATACTCGTCGGATTATAGCGCTGATGAACCGTGCTTCCACGAGTGCAGTACGGATGGAATTCCGGAGCTGATTCAGCGCCAAATCCAATTCCTTCCTCTCAGGTTCGCTGAGAAACTGAAAGTGGAAGAGCAACTGTTCGAGACGATCCTATCAAGAATAGAATATGCAGGAGATTGTACAAGTCATGACCACCACGTCTGTTTGCCAATGTTGACTGAACTGTTTGCTGCACCCTCGGTTTCGGCAACTAGCACTTTGGGTCCCAAGCACATCGCCCTGTTGCGAGCTTATATCAACTTGTTGATCATTGAGGAGGCTAATAGTTGCCAAGGGGTGTTATGCCAGGTGCCCCCAGATGCATTCCTGCGAAATCGGAGCTGTGTTGAAGAGTTCAAGCAAATGGTGAGCTTCAATCCGAAGAGCTGCTCATTCGACTATGCCGCCGACGAACCATGTCTGCACGACAGCAATATGCACGTACTGCCAGACTTGATTGAGGGCCAGATTCAATATCTTCCCCTCGCTTCGTCGCAGAAAGTCGAATTCGGCAAGCAGTTGTTCGCAACGATTCTCTGCATAGGGAAGTTCTCTGGTGATTCGGTCTGTCACAACAGTGTGTGCAAACAGATGGTGGCCGAAATGTTTGCATGTACAGCAAGCGGCACTTCTCCTTCCTCGCAACCCGTCAAAGAGGAACACATTAAACTCATGCGAGCTTATATTGACTTTTTGCTCCTGGTTGAAGCGAGCAAATCCGATGGCCTACTGTGCAAAGTAGACTGCGATGCACTCTTGCGCAACCGAAGTAACCTCAATACATTCAGGCAGTTGGTGCGATTCAATCCCCGAAAACCGAAACTCGAGTATGGTTCACATGAAACCTGCTTAAAAGATTGCGATGTGGAGACGATTTCGGATTTGATTCAGCACCAGATCCTATTTCTGCCTATCTCTTATGGGGAGAAGTTGAAACTAGAGGAACACTTGCTGGCCAAAATTCGAGCAAGCAATAAATCGACTTCCACTACTGATTATCATAACAAAGTTTGTAGGCAACGCGTTGTGGAGATGTTGGCCTGCATTCCGGAGAAGCCAACCATGCAGATTTGTATACCATGTGATGACAACGCACTGCAACCCCAGCACTTGAACCTCTTGCGAGCTTATATTGATCTGCTGCTCATTGAAGAGAAGAATAATGTGAACGGTATGCTGCGGGATATTGATCGAGGTGCGTTCTTGCGACACGAGAAGAATTTGGACAGGTTCAAGCAAATGGTTCAGTACGACTGCAACAACATGTCTTTGACTTATGGTTCCAACGAGACCTGCTTACAGCAATGCAATGTGGAGGCCATCTCGGACCTCATACAACGTGAGACACAATTCCTTCCAATTAGTTATCAGCATAAATTTAAGCTCGAAGAGCACGTGCTCTCCGTCATTGTTTCAAAAGGCAAGTTTACAGGGAATGCCACGTGTCACCGCATGGTCTGCAAGCGCCTGGCAGCAGAAATCTTTCGACCTATCTGCAAACCAATCTGTAAACCAATTTGCGCTATTCGTCTGGAGAGGAAGCACATTAACATTTTACGGGCGTATATTAGCTTCCTGCTGATTGAGAATTCGAGGAGTCCAGAAGGAATACTGTGTTCAATCGATCACGACGCGTTATTGCGTCACGAATCTACCTTGAGGAATTTCAAAAATAGCATCTGTTTCGATCCGGAAATCAAAACTCTGGCTTATGGTTCAGACGAAGCGTGCTTGCAGAATGGCAACATGGAAGAAATAAGGAACATAATACGCGATCAAGTCCAATATCTGCCGATTATTCATGCGGATAGAATTTCGCTCGAAGACCAAGTGCTCCGCAAGATTCTCGGCAAAGGACGCTTAACGGGTGATACGAATTGTCATATAGGAGTATGCAGGGACATGGTGGCCGAGATGTGTGCTCCAAAATCAGTTTGTGACGTTTGTAAGCCTTGCCTTTCAAGTAGATCGTTCCAATGTCAGGAGGTTGAAAAAGCGTCCAAGGATTCAAGTTGCATAAATATTATTTGCAAGCAAAATGCGGAAACAATGCCTGCTTCAGAGACCCAAAGTGAGAAATCGCGTTCAATGGGTGGGGCGTCTTTGCCGAAGTCTTTGCCGAAGCCAAAATCCGATGAGACCGTAAAGGAAGTTCGAAAGCGACGCGTATTTGTTCTTTGCAATGAAACCAACGGACCACCACCACCACCACCTCCTGCGTTTGCAAGCAAAGGATGCGACTGCAACTTGGAGGATATAATGCGGAGGTTAGAAAAGGCGAATGCGCCCAAGGAACGCTACGTCATTTGTCGTCGTTCCAGCTCTGAACGGGGATTCCAGAAGCCGACTAAGACCGGTAAAGCAGCTGACAAGCCAGATAGGGATATGCAAATGCCGAGCAAAACCAACAAGGAAGTCGAGAAGCCGGGAAGGGGAGGGGAAGTGCCTAGCAAAAACAATAGGGAAGCCGAGAGATCGGAAAGGGAGGGGGAAATGCCTAGTAAGCCCAATAAAGTCGGCGAGAAGCCAAGCCAGAAGACAACTGCAAGCGAGAAGAGTCAACCATCCCAGAAGTCAAATTTAGTTACGAAGAATGATAAGGTGGTCATCCAGAAGGGAACGAAAGGGGGGAAAATTGATAAAAGTGATTGGGTGTGCACTTGCGTCGGTGAATGCGTATGTGTGCAATGCGATTTCATTCGGCCTCAAGACAAAAAGCTGATGGAATGCGTTTGCGAAGGCAAGTGCCTTTGTCCCAAGTGCGATTTTCTACGACATGATGCGAACTCTGGAAGGCATGGTGGTCCTGGTGATAGCTCTGGAAGGCATGGTGGTCCTGGTGATAGCGATTCACGTAAGGGTAAACTGGATGGGAGCGTTAAATCGGGCGACAAGCCTCCATGCACTGATAGTACTTGCGATTTAGATAAAATTGCCAGCACGAAATCGAAAAGTAGTAAGTAAGCCAACAACTACGCCAACTGATCATTCACCATTCGTCTTTGTATCCCTATAAGGTGATGGCCACACATCCGAAGCGCCCCAGGCTTCAATTCCACCAAGCGACTCTAACCAGCCTCCTTCAGCAAATACTACACCCTTCAGCACAATTCCAAACAGTGTTGTAGTAAGCATAG
Source organism: Dorylogaster longipes (assembly GCA_027580035.1). Classification (NCBI taxonomy): domain Eukaryota; kingdom Metazoa; phylum Arthropoda; class Insecta; order Coleoptera; family Staphylinidae; genus Dorylogaster; species Dorylogaster longipes. Next base: position 371 of record JAODFX010192872.1, on the reverse strand, counting down.
ATAAGGAAGCAATAGGTGACCATACAAGTCTAAGTGAGACAGATGGTACCTACGAATCCATGAGTACTACCACAGGACCGAGCAGAAGTCCCACGAGCACACTTCAATCGACTAGTGAAGTAGCGCAAGTTGAAGGAGACATAAGCAAAGATATTCATACGCCATCACAATCTATCACTGAGGAGGCAGCAGTCGATATTGTTGATGAAGACCAAAGCGAAAGTAAGGACCTGGAGGGTGGCGATGTTAGCCCTTCATTAATTGAGTCTCCCGCTCAATCTGCCACTGTTGTTGAAAGTGAGACGGAGGAAGAGTTTGCTGATAAAGACGAAAGCAAAGTGGAGTCCCTTGAGTCGGCCGCCATTGTTGCT
>JAODFX010192761.1:0-15901 GCA_027580035.1 Dorylogaster longipes | reverse complement strand
GCTGCAGGGCTTCGCACACTTACCTCGAACAGCACGCCTCAGGTCGCGGAGCTGGCGGCGGTTAACACGCGTGTGCCTCGGTGATGCGCGAATGTCGAGTAGGCTCTGCGCCCATTCACGCACGGCGTGCCAGCGAACGGAAAGGCCACCTCCTCGTCGTTGGCGTCGTCGTCGGCGTCGTCGGTGTCGTGGGTCACGCACGAAGATGCGAACGCTCTCTGGGCCGCTAGCTGCGCGCAGCGAGCATCGAGCAACGAGGACGTGCCGCGAGAGAAAACACCGGTAGTCGCCGGCTCAAGCCAGCGTCTGCGACGCTTGTTTCGCGTAGTCACTTCCTCCGTGCGCCGCCATGGCCGCGAGCGCGAAATCCAAACTTTTGCACCTCAATTCGCGACCGTGTGCCTTCGCAAACACTGCTTGCATCCCTAAATAGCTGGTGGGACTCTCTAATGAGCTGGTCCATCGCGTTCTTGCAACAAACAATTGTAAATATTGCGTTTTCGCAAGAAATGTTGGTGCATCGCTTGGGTGGCCGACATGCGCCGATGGCGGCCGACATGCGACGACCGCGGCGTGGTGCTAGTGTCGGCCGGTCGTCAGGACGCGTAATGGCCGCGCCTGAAAACTAGTCCAGCCACCATTTTATGGGTCCGCATGATCGTGAGGTTGACGACTTTCCAGGGGCGCGCCGCGAGAGGTGAGTGCGTGCGACGGTGATTGCGGCGTTGGTGGTGGTTGGTGGTGGTGGCGGTGGAGGCGGTCGTGGTGGTGGCCTGCCACCGTTTGCCTTGGCGATGATGCTGGCGACGGCGGCGCCGACGCGTGCCTTGCACCGGCTGTCCGGCCAACGATCATTTGCACTGCGGCGCCGCTGCGTTTCGTCAATGCTCCCGGCCGGATCGTGCAAATCTGCACGCCGTATTTCTGCTCGCAGCGATTCCCCAGCCCACAGAGGCGAGAATCGCACACGATAAGCGTCCGGCGAGCGCGCCGACGCTTGGAGGGTTGCGAGTGATTAACGCGATTTGAATTCCGGGCGTTGAAGGGCTGCCTAGATTTGTTTACGTTGCGATCGTGGCTGCAACTCTTTGCGCAACGCTCTCCTCCGCTTAGCGAATTCAAGCAACAGGCGCTTTCGAAAAACTGAAGAACTCGCAACAACTACGTCCAATAGAGCACTCATGACTCATGGCTTTCTTTGCAGATTGTGTTTGAAGCCATTCGAGCATGGACAGTGAGAACCTGCAGATTATCAGCAAGTTGGAGCCAATCGAATGTGAAGATGTTGACGAAGAGGATGAGGAAATTGTACAGGAGATTCATGTGGACACCAACACTGATGGAAACTTGCAAATCAGTGCATATGAGGATGAAGATGACATTCCAGATCCAGGGTAAACTTTACCAAACACAATTTTCAAATATTCTTTATTTAAACATTCAAATCGGCTTGCAGGGAATACATGACTGAAGATGGAACCCAGAAAATTATTATCACAGAGGGTGGTGAAGCCTATATCAGTGAAGATGGCAATACAAGCACAATCTATGTACAGGAGGCTGGCAACTACAAAACCGAATATGAGATTGTGGATGAAAATGTGGGATCAGAGGATGAGTATGATGATCATGAGGAGTTTGTGACCGAAATTATGGAGGGCACTGAGGAGAGCCAGGATGTGTACAATGCTGTGTCAGATGATGAGCAATTTAACGTGGAAGAGGAGAGGATTGAGGAAAACATTTGTACTATTTGTGAGAGATCGTTCAAGACTGCAGCAGTGAGTAATTTCATGTGGAGGTGTATAAGAGTTTACATCATTACTTTGCACAGAGTTTGAAGAGGCATATCTCAGTCACACATGATCCTGAAGATGGCGATGCTGATGATCCACTTGCTTTCGAAGTTTGTGCTTGCTGTGGTGAACCAGCTGACTCTGCGCATGTTGTAAGTTTTTATAGGTTTGTTTCTTACTGCAATCTATGTAATGCAGTTTAATTTTAAGGAATAGTTTTATTCAAACTTGTTATTTATGGTGTATAGTTGAAAGTGTAGTCTCAATGATTAAAAGTAAGTGTGGTTGGTCTTGCAGAATGGTACGATTCCGTGTAAGCTGTGCGACAAGCTCTTCATGCTGCAGACGAACCTCATCCGGCACAACTCGCTGGAGCACGCGGACGACATCGGCATGTTCCGCTGCTGCGAGTGCTTGCGTTCGTTCAGCAGCAAGCAGGCGATCCGCAACCACATGCAGTCGCACCCGCTGGCGAAGCCGTTCTCGTGCAAGGCGTGTAATCGCGACTTTACGCGCAAGTACCACCTCGACCGGCACGTGATGCAGACGGGCTGCGACGGTACGCCGCGCAACCAGTTCAAGTGCCAGGTGTGCGGCAAGAGCTTCGGCCGCAAGGACAACCTGCGCGACCATCTGCGCGCGCACGCCGGCCAGATCAAGAAGAAGAAGACGTTCCCGTGCACGCACTGCGGCAAGGAGTTCCAGGGCCAGGCGCTGCTCGTCGTCCACATGCGCACGCACACCGGCGAGAAGCCGTACGCATGCGACCTCTGTCCGAAGCGCTTTCCCTCGAGCGGCGCCTACAAGAAGCATCGTCGGATGCACACCGGCGAGAAGCCCTATCAGTGCATGCAGGTGAGTGTTGTAGGTGGTGCAAAGTTGTTCTGCACTGCAAAGAGGTACAATCTTAGGTACAATTTATTCCATATTATTTTTATTTTACTTTTGATATATATGTTAAAATCCTCTTTAACATAACTTAGCATCTTCTTAATCTTGCTCAGCATGCTTAGCTTCCATCTTGAACAATTTCAACATGTTCTTGATATCATAATGTGTCCTTACATATTTGAATATACATAATACCAAGCATATTCCTAATGTTTCTCAGCATACTTATGTCCATCTTGAAACTATATATATATATATATGTTACAATAGCAGGCCTTTTTTCAATTCTCTGCTGAACTCCAAGCAGCTTTGAGTAGATTTAGATAAGTTAATCATTTTTTTCTTCTTCAAAAATCTGTTAGCTATACTTTAATGTTTTAGTCAACTTCGTCATCCCTCTTCAAGCAAATTAGTCTAGTTAAGATGTAGCTGTCAACTCTCATTTGAAAGTTATATCAGCTCCATAGAATTGGTATAGTTCACATAGGAGTAGTTAAAAGCAGCTAAGTTATGTATCAGTTAAGATAATGTAAATGTTGAAAGACAGCCTACTTATGTGTTCAAGAAGAAAATACATATGCATAATACCAAGCATCTTCGTAATCTTTGTCAGCATGCTTAGGTTCATGTTCGAGTACAAAATATACACAAGATCAAGTATCTTCCTAATCTTTCTCAGTATAATATCCATCTTGAATAACTTCAACATGTCCTTCTTCTTTACTAGAAGTTCAAGTATGCATTCTTGGAAGCATTGATGGTTTTCTACTTGGTGATGATAAGCTGGTGAATCAATACACAAACTATTCATGCCATTTGAATTATGCACATTATACGAGTTAGCACATTTGCATTTGAAATGTACAAAGGAATTCTCTCCGATTTCCTCCAATAAACATGTTGTTTCTATGCGTAGTGTAAGCGACGTTTCGCAGCGAAAGAGACGCTGAATCGGCACGTGCGGACGCACACGGGTGTCAAGCCACACAGCTGCTCCTACTGCGGGAAGTCGTTCATCCAGGCTGCGCAGCTGCGCGCACACATCTTCCACCACACCGGCGAGAACGCGTTCACGTGCCCGCACTGCAACCGAGCGTTCAACCGACGTGTGCGTCTCACGACGCACATCAAGTTCGTGCACGAGGGCGCGCAGCCGCTGGAGTGCGACCAGTGCGAGCGCACGTTCTTCCGCAAGGAGGACCTCATCCGTCATGGCCTCCTGCACACGGGCGAGAAACGTAAGCAATGTGCATGTACCTAAACTCATCACTCAACCCTGATGTTTTGTTTTGCAGCGTTCGAGTGCGAGGCGTGCCAAAAGCGCTTCGCCGTGAAGGCGTCGCTCAAGCTGCACATGCTCACGCACCGCAAGGAGCAGCCGTGCGCGTGCGATGAGTGCGGGCGAGCCTTCATTCGGCAGGACTGCCTCCTGCGGCACATGCGTGCCGAGCACCGCGACGTCCTCGAGGACATCATGGCCGCCGCCGAGAAGAAGCGCCTGCAGGAGCAGCTGCTCGCGCCGGCGACGATCAAGAAGGAGATCCTCGAGTCGCAGATCTGGACGGAGCTGACGCTCACCGACTCGATCAAGGAGCTGCTCAATCTGCTCGTCGACGAGAAGACGCTGACGGCGTTCGGGTGGCCGGATGCGCCTGTCGACAAGATCCTCGACTCGGTGATCCGCCGCTGCGGGCACGAGCCGGCCGCCGACGCGGAATTCGACTACATCAGCCGGATGCGCGAGAACGCCAAGCTGCTTTTTACGGTTGTCATTGACGATCAGGCGGTCAAGTCGCTGCTCAACAACCAGACCGTCGACGAGGTCATCCAGCACGTGCTGCGCCTAGCGAAGAGCGACAATGAGGAGGAGGACGACGATGATGACGAGGACGCGCGTCCGGGTGTGCGCAGCGACGACGATGATGACGACGACGACGAGGAGGAGGAGGAGGAGGATGCGGATGACGCCGATGACACCGACGGCGATCTGGACGCGACGGACGTGCGTGTCGAGCACGTAGACGACGAGGAGGTCGAAGAGGTCGAGGAGGTGATAACCGGTGATACGATTGAGACGAAGATCGAGCACGTCGAGTACGAAACGGTCGAGTACATCGACGACGAGGCTATGATCGACGAAACGAACGCTGCAGTGGACGCTATCGAGTAGCTCTGTACAGATTCGCAGCCGGTAGTCCTATTCATGATTATTATTATGTACAATTTCATACTTTTTCATGCTAAATGGTGTAGCAAGAGCATACTGACTCTGGGGATTTGGAATGTTGCCAGTCCCACAAAGCGTATATATTTTTGCACTGATATGCACATTGTTAAGATTGAGGTAGCATGACTTACAAACGATTTCATCACAGTCTGAACAGTGACTTGTTGGTAATGTCAACAGCTTGTGTAATAGTGATTAATTTAAGTATAAGAAGTTATACCATATTATCACTACTTACACTTGAAGCAGTCAAAATACATACCTTGTTATTTGCTTTGAACTGCTTTCATCTTCAGGTTCATCAACTTTAGTTCAAAATTTAGTTGGGGCAGTTATTTTGAGGCTAAGAATCAAGCAACTGTGTTAGCACAACTCCAGAGCACTACCAACTATGATTTGCACATTCTTAGCATTCCATTCATTGAGCAGAGCACCACAAGCTGTTGCGACATGAAGAATCGACTTGAATAGCATCTAAAGAATTATATCCGGTTCATCCTTTGAAAACGGTTCAATGAAGGCGGAAGAGAACGAAAAAGCACGAAACAAGCATAGCTTGTTGACGGGCGTCCAATCAGAGCGCGCCGTTGGTCGCCAGCGGCGATTGTTTGTTTGTGGCGACGGTTGGTGCGCAGTGCACGCGCGCAGCGCGTTTGATTCGAATCTCAACGTACGGTCGTAACGGTCGAAACGGAACCAGTCTCGAGTTTTACCCTACTCGTTCCGGATGCCCGGCGGCCATTGCAAATTCGCTCGTACTACCCGTGTTTTATAATCTACGTTTAAATGTAATCGGCGTAAATTCATAAGGTGTGCAGTGCGACGAGTGCGCGGCGCCGTCAACATGGATGATCTCGCAATGCAAAAATGGGACGCTGTCATCGTCGACTGGGTGAGTGCTCCTGAGTTTTTCTCCTGCACTGCAGGCTACATTTGCAGAAGTTTTAAATAAATATTGCTTCACTTTCAGGTCAACTGCCTTGACCTTGCCAAACACATTCAGGACATCAGTGCCCTGAAGTGTAATGAATTTTTCAAGGCACTCTTGGATCTTTTGTAAGTTTATCCTCAGTTTAGGCTTGTATTACATTTCTAAACAATTCTTGACTATATTAAAGAGATGTTTGAAGCTTCACATGCTGAATGTAATGAAATTTAGTTGATAAATGACCATGTCGAATATTGTTTAGTCTTCAAGGAATCTCTATCCATATTAATTCCTTGTAAAATCAGATTATTTTACATCGATGCAGTGATGTTTATGTGTTATTGGGGTTTAATGTGTATTTTGTCTTACTGTTATAATCCATATTTTGGAGTTAAAGTGGAGGTAAACTTGCAAGTGACTAAGGAATTTGAAATGTTTGTAAAAATCTGGTGTGCAGTAGTATATTGTAAAAGAATATTATTGGGATTTTATAAGATTTAAACATAATGATTATGATTTGCATTTTCCATGCAAATTCCATGTGATGTCTAGTTGAAGTTTCTTAATTGAGGTTACTTACGAATTGATACAAACACTGCATGCTGCCATATGCAGTTTAATAAATTTGTAATAATGTCAAGTCAAGTACATGTATTAAAATAGAAAGAAGCAATCATTTTGTTATGTTTGATGTTAATTTTAATAATGCTTTTAATAAACTTGATTCTCTTGTAGACAACCCGATCTCCACACCAACGTCGGTGACTTCTTGTATGCGCGTTACCCAAAGTCATCGCTTATCGAGGACGTGGGGAAGGATTTGTTGACGTTTAGTGACCCAGAGCTGACGGCAACCGCATCATTGCTGTTGCACTTTACGTGCATCGAGGACTGCCGTGATGACTTCATCGCGCCGCTCTGCCAGAAGCTCGCGCCAGCGACGCAGGTGCGCATCAAATACTTTCTCGAGCACTTCTCCCCTGAGGCGGGCACGAGGCAATTCCACGAGGTCATCATGCGCGCCGTCGGCGAGGATGAGACGCGCAGGTGCGCGACGCCGCGGTCGCACGCCGGCGGTGGCGGCGGCGCCGTCGCCGACGAGTGGAACTCCTCCGGCGAGTCGCCGCTCGTTTGTAACAGCCCGCTCTTCGAGTACTTCCGCACGCCGGCGGCGGCGCGCGCCGCGAAGCTTCTCGAGAAGGAGCGCGAGATCCGTCGCCTGCGCCAGCAGCTGCAGCTCGAGAAGGACGAGAAGGACGACCTGCACGCGGAAATCAGCGAGCAGCAGCAGCGCATTCACAAGATCGGTGCGTACTCAGCAGCATACTTTGCGAAAGCGCGCAGCTCAAGTTGTCATCTGTTTTGTTTGTAGCCTTGGAGGTGCACGAGAAGACTGCGACGATCTCTCAACTGAACGTCCGACTCGCCGAGTTCGAAGATCGACCCCCCGCGGCGATGCAGCACGACGTTGCGGAGATCGAGCGCTTGCTGCGTTCCGAGCTCGCTGATGCCCAGCAGTATATTTGCGAGCTGCAGCTGGAGCACGGGGAGCTCCTCCACCGGAAGCAGGCCATGAAGGAGAAGGTTCGTCTTCTCGTTTGCCGTGAGCCCTTTCCGCCATTCTCATTTCCTGCTTTGTTTAGCTGGTCACCGCAGAGGAGTCAGCTTACTCGTGGCAGGAGCGCGCCGTTGAATTCGAATCCAAACTGGGCGAGGCGCTTGGCAAGTACGCTGCGCAGTCGACGGAGTTCGCCGTCCTGCAGGCGAACTTCGCCGAGCTGACGACGCTCGTCGAGGAGCTGCGTCGTCAGAGCAGCGCCGATCTAGACAGCAGTTCGGCGGTGCTGCCGCCGCCACACCCCTTGATGGCGACGACAGCCAGCGGCGGGGATGGCGACGGCGACGAGACGCTCGCTGCCGCCGTCGTCGAGGTGCAGCTAACACAGTGCCAACGCGACCTGAGCGAACTCACCGCACGCAAGCGCGACGTCGACGTAACGCTCGACAAGTACATCGCGGCGAACGCGCTCCTCGCCGAGCAGGTCAACCAGCTGGCGAGTGTCGGCGAGCGCAACGGCGAGCTGCAGGACGCGCTCGCCGCGAGCGTCGAACGCAGTCAACGGCTCGAGGACGAGCTGGGGGAAGCGCGCGCGCAGCTTGTCGATGCCAACGGAGCACAACAAGCGCTCACTACGCGTAACGTCGAGCTCGTCGACGAGCTGGCGGCGCTACAGCGCGCTGACGCCGAGCTCGCGAAAGTCAACGAGCAGCTGGTGGTAGCCGTGGCACGTCTTAACGAAGACGCCATCGTGAAGGACGCGCGCGTGGAGGAGATGCGTACGCGTCTCGTGCAGCACGACGCGGACGCTTTCGCCACCGAGCAGACGATCGTTGGCCTCGGCGAGGAGGTAGCGCGTGCGGCGGCGGCGCGTCACGACTTCGAGCTGCAGCTCGCGCACCGTGCCGACGTCTACGATGCTCTCGCCGAGGAATCACGGATTCTCCAGCAGCAGTACGAGGAGGCGGTGGAGGCGTTCAACACAACTGACTTCAATCTGCTCGCCTTGCAGAAGCACATCAAGCAGGCAGACAACGCGTTTCAGGCGCAGATCGATCGTCTCGACGAGCTTGTCACCGGCTCCATCGAGCACGGCGAGCTGGAGAAGTGCGTACGCGTTGAGCGCCTCCTCGAGCACCTCGCCACCAAGCAGCTTTCGTTCGAGAACACCATCGACGCCCTGAGGAAGGTCAACACGCAGCTGGAGGAGCAGTGCGAGACGCTGCGCCACGAGAACGTGGTGCAGCGTGAGCACCACGCGCGCGTCCAGGCGCTACTGGACGAATCGCAGCACCGGCTCAGCGCGTTCGAGGAGGATATTCGGCTAAAGCTCAAGCGTATCGATGAGCTGCAGACGAACATACAGCGCCTCAATGAGAGCATCGGCGAGTTGGAACAGCTCAAGTCGCAACTGTCGGAGCGCGACGCCCAAAATGCTGCCCTCCATGAACAGCTGCAGCTCGCGCAGGCGGAGAACTTGTCGCTGCTCGGCGACAACTCTACCTTAGAGCAGGACCTCATCGATCTGGAGGCGGCGAACGCAAGCCTCTGCAAGCAGCAGGATGAGCTGCACATGTCGCACGTGGCATTGACAAGCCAGTACGAGGAGCTTGCAAAGAAGTATGCACTGATTGACGTGGAGAACACGCAGCGCACGGCGCAGATCAACGGCTTGGAGACGAAGAACGCGTCGCTGGTCGCGACCAACGCCGAACTCTTTAACGACAACGCGCAACTGGACCAGGAGCTCGAAGATCTCGCGCAGAAGTGCGACATGCTCGAAGCGAACAACGAAACGCTGCGGACGGAGAGCGTCGAACAGCTGCGAACGCTCAATAGCGACATCAGCAGTTTGCAGAGCGAGAACACATCGCTCAAGCAGGACGTGTGTAATCTGCAAGCGTCGACCGCCAGCTGGGCCAAACAGCATGAGGAACTGCAGGATGCTAATGGGAAACTCACCGAGCAGATCGAAGATCTCGTTCGGAAGTGCGAACAACTCGAAACCAATCGCGACGCACTCGCTGGCGAAGTGCTGCAGGTGAGCGATGCGAACGAGCGGCTCAAAGCCGAGTTGGACAGCCTACAGGCAGCGAACGCCACCTGGACGCAGCAGCATGTCGACTTGCAGAGTCTAAACGACGAGCTAAATAGCCGTATCGAGCAACTCTTCCAGCAATGCCAGTCGCTAGAATCGAGCAACAGTGCACTCAACGGTGAACTGCACCAGCTGAAGCTCGATGTGGATGAGCTGGAAACGTCGAATGCGACGTGGTTGAATGTCAACGACAAACTGAACAAGCACGTCAGCCAACTCGCGCAGCACTGCGAGAGGATCGAGCTGAACAAGGAAGCGCTCAAGAAGGAAAGTCTGGAGCAGTTCTACGCGCTAAATAACGACATTGAGCGACTGAAGCATGAGAACGTCACACTGCGCGCACACGTTCTCGACCTGCAAACGTCGAATGGGAACTGGGTGAAGCAGCATGCCGACTTGCAGAGTTTGAACGTCGACCTCACCGATCGCATCCAACAACTGCACCACAAATGCGACCTGCTCGAGTCTGCCAAGCAGGTGGTGGAGAAGGAAAGTGGCGAGCGCATTGGCAATCTCAACGAGGACATTACCAGCTTGGAGGATGCAAATTGCAGCCTGAGACAAGACCTGCTCGACCTGCAATCGTCCAACACCAGTTGGATGCAGCAACACGCTGAGTTGCAGCTCGCCAACGCCGATCTCGCCCAGCAGATCGAGGAGCTCTGCAAGCGATGCGAGGTGATCGAGGCGAGCCGACTCGCCCTCAACGGCGACATCGACAGCTTGCAGATTGAGAACTCGCTGCTCAAGCAAACCATGGGCAACGTGCAGTCGTCGAACGACGGCTTGGCGAAGCAGAACAGCGAGTTGCAGCGTGCGAACGCGGAGCTGGCGAGCCAGGTCGAGCAGCTCGTCGACGAGTGCAAGTCCATCGAGTCGAGCAAAGAGGCACTCGCGGCGAAGAACTCTGAGGAGATGTTGTCGTTGAACAGCGACATCAGCAGCTTGCAGACGGACAACGATTCACTCAAGCAGGACGTCGTCGCTCTGCAGGCGTCCAATGCCAACTGGATGCAACAAAACACCGACCTGCAGAGCTCCAACGTGAATCTAACCAATAGTCTCGACGAACTCCTTGAAAGGTGCAAATTGCTCGAATCACAGAAGTGCGACCTCGAGGAAACGAGTGCAGGCCAACTTCAGGCATTGCAGGAGGAGAAAATGGCACTTAAGAAGACTGTGGATGATTTGCAGGCGTCAGTTAGTAATTGGATGAAGCAGCATTCGGAGTTGCAGGGTGTGAATGTGGATCTAGCCACCCAGATCGAGCAACTAATCGAGAAGTGCGAGATGCTTCAATCGCAGAAGCAAGAGACCACCGAGCACATGCAGACAATGAATGATAGTATTAGCAGCCTGCGCAGCGAGTTGTTCTCTGCCGGCGAGCTCAGTACTTCGCAGAAGGCAACGATCGACAAGATGGCCGCCGAGCTCGATTCGCAGCTGGTGGTGTTGCAGGACAAAGATTGTGAACTGTGGGCGGTGAAGGAAGAGTACTCCAAGCGCGACTTGCAGAACATGCAGACCGTCAACCAGCTGAACAACGACATTCGCAAGCTGGAGGAGAGCAAGCAGGGGCTGGCGAGCGAGTTGCAGCAGGCGCGCGACGAGTGCGTCGTCCAGCGGCAGAAGCTCGCCGAGCTAGAGAAGGCCAAGTGCCAGCAGGAGAAGCAGCTCACCAAGAAGATCAAGCAGCACGAGAAGAAGATCGAACTAATGGTGCTGACGGTGGGCAATCTGGAGATGAAGTTGAAGGATGTTGACATCGCGATGCAGCAGTTGCAGAACCAGCTGGCGGATGAGAGTCTGAAGAACGTGGCGCTCACTGCGGAGAAGGGCAAGCTGCTGGGTGAGTGCAACCATGCGAAGAACGAGCTGACGGCGCTCAAGCAGCAGCTGCGGGCGAGCGAAGATGAATGCGCGCGCAAGGACGACGTCATCGAGGAGCGCGCGCAAGCGTTACTTGCTCTCAAGCTGGACATCGAGATGAAGGCCAGCGAGGTGGAGGCGAGCGAGCGGCACATTGGCGAGTTGGACGAGGAGAAGGCAGAGTCTGCGCGTCACATCGCCGACGTGCAGGAAGAGCTGAGTCGGCTGAATCGCCAGCACAAGACCACCGCCAACGAGCTGGCTGCCGTCACAGAGATGAAGAACTCGCTAAGTATGAAGATGGAGTTGCTCAAGGAGGGCATCCACGCCGTGTTCACCCACTACGACATCAAGAAGAAGAACATGAAGCAGTCGCTGGAGGAGCTGAAGAAGTACAAGGTCGCGAAGGTTCAGGAGATCAAAGAGTTGAATGCGCAGCTAGGCGATGTGCAAGCTGCGCTGGAGCGCGAGCAGGAGAAGACGCGATCGACGGAGAAGGTGCTTCAGCAGCAGGTTGACGTGAAAACAAAGGAGGTTAAGAAACTCGGCGAGCAAGTAGACGCGTTAAAAGCGACCGAGTCGAGCTGCCTGCAGGAGATTGCGTTGCTACGGGAAGATCTCGCTGGTGCACTTGGGCAGTACACGGACGCAGTGGCCGCTGAGAAGGAGCAGCGTGTCGAGCACGAGCAGCGCGTTCGCGGCCTCACCGAGAACGTGCACGCCGTGCTCGAGAAGTACAATGCGCTCGACAAGGAGCACCGCGAGTTGGAACGTGCGCTTGAGTACAACCAGGAGGCGTTCTCCGAACTGCAGGCGGAGAAGGACGGGCTCGAGTTGGCCATCGTGCGTCTTAAGAGCGACTACGAGGAGGACGCCCGCAACTGCCGCGGCGAGTTCGAGATGGAGCTCGGCACGCTGAAGAAGATCGAGGCGACGCTTAGTGCCGAGGTGGAGGATCTCAAAGCGCTGCAGGCGCGCACCATCGAAGCGAGCACCACCGTCGCGCATGAGCTGCAGGATGCACGCGCGCACCTGCACATCGTCCAGTGCGAGCGTGCCGAGCTGACGAATAAACTCGACGAGTTGGAGCTGTGCAACATCGACCTACGCAAGGACTACGAAAGCATCAAGATCGCCAACGAGCACTACATGAAGGAGTCGAAGGCGACGCTCATCGCGAAGCAGGACGAGATCGAGGCGGAGAAGAAGGCGCACGAGGCGGTCATCGCCCTCAAGGACGCGGACATCCAGCGGCTGCAGGAGGAGATGAGCAAGCTCGCGGAGCGTCGACAGCGCGAAGAAGAGGCGCATCGTGCCGAAGCATGCAAGCACCTGGAGGAGCTGCGCGAGTTACGCGTGAGCATCGCCAACTTCCAGCGGAACATCGAGACGCTCACTCGGGAGAAGGAAACGCTACAGCGACGCATCCACGAGGAGGAAGAGCACTGCAAGGAGAAGGATACGATGGTAGGTTGTTGTGCGACGGTGGTGTTTCTATTCACTCCTATTTGTCTGCGTAGATTCGGGTGCACGAGCAGCATCTGCAGAAGCTGCAGATCTCGCACGATGTGCTCGAGGCAGGCAGGACGAAGATGGAGCGGATGCACGGGGAGCTGCAACAGAGGGTCAGCACGCTTGAGAAGGAGGCGTACGCCGAGCAGGCGCGGTTCGAGGCGGAGCGTCGTGGCCTGGAGGAGGAAGTCGAACGCATTCAGGAGCAGCTGCGCGAGAGCGTGCGCGTCGTCGAGCAGAAGTGCGTCGCGGAGGCGGCGCTCACCGCGGAGTTCGAGTCGGTGCAGGCGATTCTCGCCGGGATGACGCGGCGCATGGAGGCGAGCGGCCGACAGCTGGCCGTCATCCACGAGGACTACGAGGGCAAGCTGCGGCACGAACGCGACGCGTTCCGCGGCCTCAAGCTGCAGCACGACGAGGCCGCGAAGGAGGTCGAGTACATGCGCACGCTGACGGCCGGCCTGCGCGACGAGCTGGCGGACGTGGGGCGCGAGCGCGCCGCCGTCGAGGCGGCGCTGCGCGAGAAGGAAGAGCTCGCCGCCGAGCTGCAGCGAAAGTACGCGTGTGTTGCGGACGAGATAGGTGCTAAAGACGCCACGATTGCTTCGTTACAGGCGGAGCTGGCGGCCGGGCTGGGCCGGCTGGCGGACGCTGCTGCGGCGCGGCATGCCCGCGAGGAGCGTTGGCGGCGCGCCGAGGCGCAGCTCGCCGAAGTAGAGGCGCAGAAGGAGGCGCTGATCGAGGCGCACACGCGTGCGCTACGCGTCGCCGAGGAGGAGGCGGCGGAGGTGGGTGCGCGCCGCGAACGCGACGCCGCCGACGCGCTCCAGGCGCTGGAGGAGGAGCGTGCCGCACGCGGCTTCCTCGAGCGGCGCGTCGCCGACCTGGAGGCGCGTGTCTTTGACGCGAACGCGGTGCGTGCCCGCCTCACGGCGACGCTGCGCCGTCTCGACGCACTCCTCCACGAACGCAAGCCCACGGCGGTGGAGGCGCACGACGAGCGCGATCTGGACGAACTCGATGAGCTCATCCTCGGCACGGAGCGCGAAATTGTCGCCGTCTTCGGACGGCTGCGCGAGTTGGACGCCAACCGGCTCGCCGCTGAGCACGACAGCGCGCATATGCGCAACGCACTCGACGAGATGGACAAGTGCAATCGGCAGCTCACTGAAGACCGCGACAAGTTGCTCGATGACTACGAGAAGCTGCACGAGGAGCGCGCGGCGCTTGTGAAGAAATGCGAGGAGGCGTTGGTAAGTTCCAAAAAGGTTTGCTTCCCCCATCACGCATCTCATACTTCTCACCATAGGCACAGTGCGAACTCTTGCGCACGCAGCAGAAGACGTCGTCGCTCCTCGAGCAGCAGCTCACCAATCTGCAGATGACGAACCGGCAGCAGTACGAGCACTACGTCAAACTGCAGCAGAACACGCGTGCGTTCACCAAGAGCGTGGAGGCCCTCGTCGCCGATCGCAACCAGCTCGAGCAGGTCGTCTACAACCTGCGCCAGCAGCTCAGCACGCTGCAGGTGCGCACGCCGCACATCACCGAGAGCTCGCATCGGCTGCACTTCGAGCAGAAGGCCGCGCTCGAGGTGATCATCGACGACATCGGCAAGCAGTTCCGCCGCGTTTCGCGCATGATCTTCAACCTCAACCTGAAGGGCCACCAGGTGGTGGAGAAGAGCACCGCTGCTATTCTCGAACGCACGGTGGTCGCCGACTGCCCGGCGCTCTTCAACGACCTCTCCGGCGGCGACATCGCCGAGAAGCTCGACGAGCTCAAGGACAACGCGCACAACACACAGGTGCAGCTCGAGGCGTTCATGGCCGCCATGGAGGCGCTCGCCGTCGTCAAAGAGGAGCGCACTGGGCGCACGCTCAAGGAGAATGTACCACCACCGCCACCACCACGGCAACCAGCCAAAGAGGACGACTGGCGTCGCAAGTACTTGAGCGTCAAGCAGAAACTCACTCTCGTCGAGAACGCAAAGAACAACTTTGAGAAGAAGATCCGTCAGCTGCGAGATGAGAATCGGCGACTTGCTAGCGGCGAGGAGCAGCTGGTGAAGAAGCAGGAGGAGAAGGAGGAAGCGGCTGGCGATGCGCATTACAAGCAACTGCTGCAGGAGTTCATCCAGTTGAAGGAGAACCACCAGGTGGAGATCGCACTCTGGCGTAACAAGCACGACGCTGTGAAGGTGGAGCTGTCGGAGGCGAGCTCCTCGCTGGCTTCCAACGCCGTCGTCGAGGAGCTGCAGGCCGAGTTGACGTCGCTGCGCACGACTTACCGCGATGTGAAGATTGCATTCGCGAAGCTGCAGCTTGACTACGATGCGCTTGCGCAGCTCCTCGCCGAACGCAATGAGCAGTTGGCGAGCGTCACCGCTTCCAAGAGCGCCGACCTCGGCGAGGAGAACGCTCGCCTACGTGCCGAGCTTGATACGCTCACGTATAAGCGACAGCGCGATCGCGATGCTTTCCAGCAGCACAGCGAGCGCGACGCCGCCGAGCACGCGCGTCGTTTGCAGGCCGTCAAGGCCGAGTACGACCTGAAGCTTGAGCGCATGAAGGAGCGCATCGTCGCCAAGTACAAGGAGCAAGTGGACGAGCACGAAGGCCAACGCGCCGAGCAATTGGCAGCGCTGCGCGAAGAGAACCAGCGCAATCGAACCGAGATCGACGTGCTCCAACGGGAGCTGAAGCGTTGCAGCCTGCAACAGCTGCAGAAGCGTCCAGAAGGTGGGTTTCGGCCACCGTTGCCACCGACGACGGTGTCGCTGGGTCGGCGTGCGAGTGCGCAGAATGTGCGTGCTGAAGCGTGCAGTAATGTGCACGTGGAGGAGCGTCACAGCACGCACAGCTTACCACGGAATCACCAGATGGGCGTCATTGAGGAGCTGCGCTATCGGAAAACGAGTAGTATCGCTCCAGCTTCACCAGGTACGTTCCGAAATCACATCTACGCGTCACCAAATTCGTATGGAATCATCCAGTGCATTTTCTACAGACACGTTAGCAGC
>JAODFX010192650.1:0-15907 GCA_027580035.1 Dorylogaster longipes | reverse complement strand
CACTACACAGACTATTTACACTCTCGATTTTGTTTGGCAATTGTCACATTGTCATAATCATTCGCATTCCAATCCTCACAATAGTAAATATATTGTTTTCTTTTGTATTATTGATTACTAGACGGAAACGGTTGGGAATGTTTTGGCGTTTGTTATGCATCTTTCATGGGCAACTGTTTTCATCCTAGCTTAGCATTACATTTATGTGTTCAGCGTTGATTTAGCACAGGTAACATGGGGATTATTACCCTATTTCTAGTCATTACTCGGACAATAAAAGCATGTTGATACTAGCTTATTCAACCTACGTTTACAGTTCAGAAATATTCCTAGACCTTCGCACTGTTTTCGTCTACATTGCTGAGGTGTGATGAATACGTTACGACATTTTAATGATGCGTGTAAGATTTCACGTATGGAAAAGCCAGTAATCAATATTTGCTCGATTTATTTCATTGTAAGTGGCCATATATCATTAATTGCGTTTAAATGCGAGATTATGTTTAATCAATTTGCACTTAGTGGATTTTGGACATTTTGCTTAAATATGGACAGGACGCGCATTAATTTAATTAATATATCCTTAGATTACAAAAATATGATTGTTCTTCTAGTATGCATTCTGAATATAGTTTAACATTGATGACAACGTGTGAAAAGCTCAAGTATAATACAACTATAGTTGTGCAAACAATTGTAAAATGCTTCCATTTCATAATCTGTTCTGGTTTATTGCCTATGATTCATACCAACTAATTTAACAACCGAACACATGCTTCACTTATTTCAAAAGCTTTAAAGGCATATAACACAAATCTGAAATTAAATGAGTATCACAGAACATATATACATACTTTTCATAAAATCTCATTGATTCCACTGGGATATTCTTTAAATGGTCTTAATATATTAATGCATTGCAATGGTATATAATTATAAGTCAATATCGCAAATGAAAATGCACTGTTTAGGAATGTTTCAAATTTTTAGTCTCAATGTAGTGCAAGTCAGATTGGAAATTAAAATGAGCTTTAGGTTTCGAGTAAATGTAAGTCGAATTCATCTGTGGGAACTTCTCCTAGCAGCCATAAACTACCACTATGATAAGTATTATAAAACAGTGGTGTAGTTGTATAAGTTAATTCATATAGTAGAATTGGTAAACTAATTCTAGAGGTGAACGCTAGTTGTAACTTCTACTTGTCGGTTGTTTCTGGACATCAAGAATCGTGGCAGAATTTAGGAGGATGTTCGACGCGTATTGAGGACGGCGCAACTACTCATCGATGATCTACTTACCTACTACCCTCTTCAACTATTCATCATTAGAGTAAAATGTTTCAACGTTAAATTCAAGTGGTAATCGCTCGCGGGGGAGGCCGCAAACGGGGGTGGCTCTTCAATGGAGGGGACTAGTGTTAGTTAGGACTGCGTTTCGGTTTTCGGTGCACGCAACGGCCACCGGCGGGTATCGCCGCGCCGCGCGACCTGGATCGCGTTACGATATCACCTAGAACGATAACACATCACACACACACAAAACCAGCGAAGTTGCCTGGCGTGAGCAAGAAGGAAAAGAGGAGGGCAAGGGACATCGCGTCTACTCTCGAGATACACTACCGGAACGAATCCGCAATCACGGGAAACAGGAGCGACACTAGTGAGCACCTATCGATTGCTATGTTCAACCAAGGCGAGGAATTGCTGATCCTCAAAATGATAAACGTATGTACAACTAGCGAGCGAGTAGTGATGAGACCAAGTCTATGCCTAATGGGAGCGCATGGAATCGGGGGCGGATAGAGGCGGTCAGTTCCTTAACTGACCTTTCGCAATGACAGTGGCGGATGTGCAGCGACTGTGGTTTGTGGCATTGAGCGCATCCTGCGCCTTGTAATGGCGCATCGCGCGACCGCGCCGATCGAGGATCAGCTTGTCAGCACGCGTGAAGAGTCCATGCTTCGGTCGGCAGGTGAAGTACCTCACGCCCTGTACGGTGCCGTCGTTTTTACCTAAGGCAGCATGCAACCACAGCAAATTAACCATTACTATCTATCGGCAGTGGTGTTTATGATAAATTTAGCAGTGCCGCAACGCTACTTTCTTTGATTGAAGAGAAGAAGTACCTACCTCATTTACGTTAGTAATAAAGCAATAAATTGAACTCCTATAAAACTTAGGATTGAGTTTACCTTTTAAATGTATGTAACAGAAATATTGTCGACACTGGCCGTTGTGCCACTATAACACCATGAGCAAAAGGGAACAGGCTTTATATTTTTACTTTGATTACACAAAGACTTTTCTGATAAAACTATTTTCCTACAGTTTTACCCTATTTGCAATCAATCATTTAAAGGAGAATTAAAATCCACTAAAAATTGACGGGAATGCAACCTGTAGATCCCTAATTGTAGTTTAAAATATTACAGTACAACTATTCCGGTGCAAAATTAAACTTGTATCTGCAGTGTTTCGAATGCTAAACGTAGAAGTGAATATAAACCAAATTGTAGACATGCAGCTAGTTACTACTTTTCAGACATCCTGTATCTAACACATCTACAAATTAAAAAAATCTTCTATCAATGCAGATTCCTCGTTCGCACGGACACAAGCTTTGCAATAAATCAAATACAATGACATTGATTGATAGCTTTTTGTTTGTTAAATAATAACTTAATCAAAACTAATATATTAGGATTTTAAATATTCACACTTACAACTAGAGTATATGAACGAAATTTGATAACTTTAAAAGAAATAAATCCTAAAACAAGCGCCCCAAAATGGCGGCCTGCACCTCTATGCGTTTATGACAAGTTTTATAATTTGTGGCATTCTATAGCACGACATACAAATCCACAAATCACATTCCTGATTTTAGTAAACTGAGCAAGAGTGCAGACACTACTTTCAGCCAGTTTCCGGAACTCCTACCTTTTGGTGCGTCCAGTTCCACGCCCACCCACGTTCCACTGGAGAATTCCGTCGCTCCGATGAAGGCAACTACACCGGATGAGTTGTAGGGCCGAATAAGCACACTCTCACCCAATACGACCCATTCAGGTACAGGTACGTCGATTAGTTTATTAAGATCAGGACGGGAACCGAAATTATCACTGTCCTCTGCCGAAGGATAAGAATATGCAATGCCGTTAGTGAAAGAAGAGTGCACCACGACGTAGTCGCCACACTCACCTTCGAGTTTATCGGTGGAGCTGTCCAAGTCGTTCTCGTGCAGCTGCGTCGGCGCCAGACCTCCAGCGAGCTGCTCACCACCACCCATCTTGGAGTCGGTGAAGGTTGGTGGGCCCTGGGGGAACGATGCACGATGAGGCAGGCTCTTCGCAGCCAGCGTGGTGGTCTTCTTCCGGCGCATCACGTGCGCCGGCGACAGGTTGTTCTTCTCTGAAGGCAAGTGGGATTCGGTTTTCGAATTCACGCCGTTCACCTTCGGTTGCGGGGATTCCGCCTGTACGCTCTTGTGTCGGGACGGTTCCTCCTCACAGTGCACGTCCGTGTCGGGCGTATCATCCACGCTGATGCTCCGGCAGGAGGTCGAGTCCTCGCTGCAGAGGTTCGTCGACGAGACCGCCTGCGAGCCGTAGCCGCTGGAATTCGCCGACGGCGTGCTCGCTGTCCGGGGTGCGTACTCCACGAGGGAGTCGAGGGTGCGCGACGTCGGCAACATGCGCCGACGGTGGTTCGCCGATTTGTTGGTGCGGTGGTAAAAATCTGACCGAGCGTCGCACCCTTCGCCCTGCTCCTCTTCTACCTCGCGCTCGTCCTCTTCGGACACCGCGTCAGCGATCAAGTCCAGGGAATGCTTGCGCTGAATGGGAATCTCCTCATGCAAGGTGGTCATACGCAGCGCCATTTTGGGATTCGCCGGTGAGACTGCAAATGACGCTTGCTTAAACGAGGCGAGAGGAGAATTGAACTTTACAAGGCAACACTACAAAAACTCGCTGCGAAATAAAAACCAAGCGGACTCGCAAAGAAAGTAATCGACACACCAAGAGAAGGAGAGAACGTTAGACCTACATTTCGAAACTCCAGCCGGCTGCTGCAATCGCAGCGAGTTCAAGTTCAAGCTGAGATTCAGGAAAGTCGGACGAGCTGCAAGACAGCAAGGTATCATCAGAGAGAAGTTGTCGCAGCCGGGACGCTGTGGCGCGCCGATTCCTATCGGTTTCACCCCCTCCCCGACCCCATTGATTCAATTGTAAAGTCAAAGAGACTAACATGTTTCTAAATACATTTAACAGACCATGCAAGAATGCCAATTATACACAAT
This sequence comes from Dorylogaster longipes, assembly GCA_027580035.1. NCBI lineage: Eukaryota > Metazoa > Arthropoda > Insecta > Coleoptera > Staphylinidae > Dorylogaster > Dorylogaster longipes. The sequence goes on along the minus strand of JAODFX010192650.1, from coordinate 11,607 downwards.
GTGTTTCGTCTATCGGTTTGTTTTTCGTTCGTCAATCGGTTCGTTACCCAAATTCAAGCTACCATGCGAATGGTCACCCCTAGTACACCCAGTTTACTGCTAGGCAAGTTTGACTTCGGCAGGTGTGAACGAGAATTTCCAACGTTTGCAAGATGACGTCGTCGAGTCTCTGTGACTTTATCGCTGAATTGTTGGTACCTGTATGAAAAGTACACCGAAAACATTGGCAGTGTGCATAGCTCACGAAGCGTTCGGCGTTGAGTGTGGCGTGTATAGTGTGGGTGATTCGTTTGAGTTTCAAACATTGTGGGGGTCCAAACAGGGCAAAGTACGTCTGGGGTACTTTTGGTTTGGTTTGGCTTTTGTTTCATATCGATAAACAAAGTGGAAAAGAAAAGATGCAAAGAGTCACATCGCCACAACAGGCCAATAACACTGTAAACAATTGATTAAAGAGGAGACACACAATTCGGTAAACGTGTTACAAATGAGGCGATGCGAGATGATTAGATGCAGATGCTGAATGGCATGAATGAATAGATAACACGGAGGGTGATTGAATGAGAATGTTCGGCGTGAAAGCGGCGTGTTCGTGAGATGAATTGCGACGGGCAAATAGAGAGAGAGAAAGAGAAGAGTAGGAGGGCATGCTTCGATCGATCTCTTTCTACGTGACTAGAAACATCTACGTACGGCTGCGCGTCTCGCTCATTCACAGACGCGACATGGGATGGCATGCCTTGACTAAAAGACTTTACGTCGCCCCACCATTCCGCCCTTCAGCCCATGGAAGGTTTAAGATTTGTGTCGCCTAAGTTAGCAGTGCTAGTACTTGATCGTACGGTATTCCTTGATTTGTTAAAGGTATTAACACATTAACTCTATTTTTATTGATTGTCTATGTATATATTATCTTAAGTCTACTCTACCGGCTTACGCCAGAGTGCGTTTCACTTGGAATATTTTTACATTTACTACAGTCTCTCAATGCCTTTATTTGACACACTTTATTCTACAGATTATATGCCCTAATACCATGTCGGTAGTTAGGTAATCTGGAAAATTTATTGTAAAAGATTATTAATTTCAAGATGACACCAGTTTTTACACTACATGTCTGATCACCGAGGGGAACTAACTTTTCCATTTCTTAACACAAAGAAGCCTTATGCCGACAAGACTCTAATGAGACATTTACGTTAATTGAAGCGCTCCGCACCAGTGTATACCGACAGCGTTCGGTAATTGTATGTAACGGCTTCTCAAATTTTGGATTTGCTCCTTTAGCAGATCCATTCCGGTAGACAGGAGGCATAACCTATAATCGGTCGTTTTTGGGCAATCAATAACACTGAAGAAGGTTCTAAAGGTGGCCGAAACGTAGGCGTTTGATTAACGAACGATTAAACAGAGAACAGTCGTTAACCAATCCATTTGAAAGAAATAACTTATAATATCGAGTTGAGCTTAGTAACACGCAATAAAATAGTAGAGAAACTGTAATTTATTCAATAATATATATATTTAAACATTTGCCACTTATCGTTCGTTAATTACTGCAACGGGTTAGTGCAGTTAATAAACCGGTTCGTTATCGTAAATGCCTAATGTCATTAAAAAGTCTTCAGTGATAATATGCTTCTTTCTATTTAAATTACTGAGTCTTTACACGCGCAAATCTTAACTTTTGCCTGGAACCGATCCATCGATAGCTTTCCTAATGTTGAATTCCGCGAAGTGAATATTTGTTCTGAACATTGATCAGTCGTCAATTACTAACACGCATACCTTAATCGTCACAAATCTCAAATGCGGTCGCCGAGCGGGACGGCGCACTCGTTTTCTAAATACAATGCAAGCACTGGTGCGCCATTCGTTTCGCAATTTCGTAGTCGCGTTTTGCTTGATTTGGTTCGCTCTTCACGCGCTAATCAGACGTTAGGCACTTATTAGGTTGAATAAACGGACCCACGCACTTAGGCAATCGCAATGCGCAAGCCTCCATTGTTTACCTGACAGAATGGAGCCTTGATGTGAGGTTGCAGAAAAAAGAGAGATTCGAAAACGGCAAATTAGTCAAGCATCAAATATCATTAGTTAGACGTCAACTGCCCGTCAACAGAAAAATGTCTGGGTTCGCTCGCCTAGCATCTGTCGTCGAAAGCGTTGTCGTCCGCGAACGCACGCACACTCGCAGCGTATAGATAAGATATAATAAGAAGTGAGAATCAGCGAGATCAGTGAAAAGGGGAGAAAAATGTAAAGAACCTAAAGTTTTCCCAAAACTTCCGTAGACCTTTCTGGATAATCGCATTTCCAAATAAGTCCTGGTGAATTTAGAAATGATTCATATCGATCTACGCAGCTCATGGGATGTATAGGAAGGTAGCACAGAACGATACTAAAGCGCCACTACGGCAAAATTTATAAGTTCTTGACTGAGAGCGACATGCTTTTCCTATCTTCATGTTATAGTGGGAAGTTGTGAACCGTTTAATTTAAATTCTTTTTCATTTCGAACGATAATTAGTACAATATCGCAGAAGTCAAGATTATCACTCTTATATGTTCTTAGGAAATATCGGTGAAATCACCAGAGTATGAATTGTAACCGGAATGAGGTAATAATTTGCTGATTAATAAGTGTGTTGGACTTGTTGGTTCTGTTGTGATGGATATTTCAATATCTTTTGGTTTTTTACCAATTAACACAGTAATATCAGCGTTTCGAAAATTGTAAATTTAGGTTATAGATCTACTCTTTTGACGCTTTTAATCCATACTTCACGATGTTCGTGTTCCCGGGAAGTTATAGAACTTTATGCAACTGCTGGTATTATTGTAAGAATTGTGGCAGCCCACATCACAACAACTTCGGCTAGAAAGTCTTTGAGATTCCATTATTTTCAATGTAATCAAACAGGCAAATTTAATTTTCGTTCTCAGTAAAAAAACTTACAAAATGGCCACTGGAGGCGCTGACTACCAGTGTGCTACCTTTCTATAGCAAACAGAAAAAATCAAATTTAACACAAAAAAAAAACGCTCGATGCAGTTTGCCGAAATCGTACAAAATCGCCCTTGCATGTGTAAAATAGCAGAATAGTAAAATGGAAGAGATAATGATCACACTCAAAGGCGTTATGCAAGGGTGCATATTGCGTAGAATAGAAACTGAAAAAGTCGAAAACAAACGAACGCAAAGTATACAACAACGTTGACTCGTTCAATCGGCACATGTGCGTGATTGGAATCGTTTGATAATTTGCGATTATTGTGGAAAAACTGCGAGGTACACTAAGCTAGAGTCGATAGCACTGCTCTACCTGTAGCTAGGTAATGTGAATGACTATGACAGTTGATCAAATACATCCTATCAACGGAACTATCTAGGCTCTTGAAGAGAATACAGAAAGCAGCTGCGACTATTAATATTTCTGGATGACGTCGCTTGCAGTAAATCTCGACGCATTCGTGCGGAAAGTGCGGTCGGTGCTGGCACTTACCTAGACCGAAGGGTTTCGACGGCACGTCGTCTTTGGTGAAGCTGCAGCGTGATCGCAGCGGATTGGATGCGAACTCACTCAGCTCGTTGACGCTTTCCGAGCGCGACATGTTCAGCATATTCAAGGACTCGGTGCTCGTATCCAGGCGCATTAGCTGCGCACAGAGAGAAATTGTTTATTCCCCAATGTCGCCACGTCTTGCATACGCAATGCAATCTACATGCAAATGACTCAAACGCATAGGAGGGATGGACGCATAACAGAAGTGGGGATAATATGTGAACATACCCCGTTCTTGGTCTCCAAAGCCTGATTGTGCAAGATTTGAATGTACAGAATGGTTTCATGAGGCACAGAGCGATAGTCGGCGTTTTTCGAGTAAACTTACCTGGGAGAAGTTTGGCACTGATGCGGTCTTTCTCATGAGAGGTTGGCCGTTCGCTTGGAGCAACTCTTTGACGGCAACGCTTTGTCGGAGACGGTCCAATGCCAGAATGCTCTCCACGGCAGATACACCCCTTGTGTACTTCTCTGCAGGTGCATGTGAAACCCTTCATGAGAAAATGTCAGCTAGATGAATGTGATACTCACCAATGTAGGTCTCCCCATCCACCAGCGAGGAATCCTCGCCAGAGGCGGCGAGTTGCGCTAGCGACTCGCGATCCTCGAGCTCCTCGCTGGCCTTGGGGATGTTCGATACCACCTCGTAGGTGACGCCCGACTGGCTGATAACGTCCGCGCGCACGATGCGCCGTTTGATTCGATCGGTGAAGCTCTGCCGCTTGTAGATGTTCAGAGCTAGACGCTTGCGCAGGACGAGGTTCATCGGCGCTGGATGGGAAAGCCGCACCGTCGTGCGCAGGATAAGATAGACGCGATCGTTAGCTACAAGAAGCAAATCAACCAACGGCTAGCAAAAGGCGGCTGACGGCAGATGACGTGCGGTGCTACTCACGATCGGTTATCTTATTCAGATGCACGCTGTCGTGGATGGACGAGTCCCAAGATGCCACCGCCCACACGTCCTTTTCGAGGTGGTGCACGATGTTCAGCGGATAGAACTTGTTGCCAATCTCCTTCGAAAGGATGGAGTTGACGCCGCTTGTGGACACCTCGTCGCCAGATTGATGCGCGGAGAGGTCGTCGGCGTTGAGGTCGAGGAAGAGCACCGGCACGTAGGGTTCCATGCCGGGCGGGGGATCCCAAACGGCAGGTGCGCCTGGAATGCCCGAGCCCGGATTCGGGACGAGCACGGCGTTACGCTCCTCAGTAAGGTTCACCCACTGGTCAACAAGGCTCTGCTCGCGCTCCACATCCTGCTCGCTCTTGTCCGGCTTGTCGATCAACTTCTTGATCTGCTGGTCGAGGTACTGACGGCGTCGCATCAGCGCCTCGCTCCACTTCTCCCGAAGGACGGTGAGGTCCTCCTCCTGGTACGAGTCGAGCGCCTTCTGCAGCCGGCTGCGCACCAGCACTCCGCCAACCTCGACCTTGACGATCGACTGGCAGATGATCGGAAGCGTGCCCGAGTTCTGCACCGGGCGCACGCGGACGTGGACGCGCCGCTGCTGGCCCTGACGCAGCTGGTAGACGCCGCCGGTGAGCATGTCCGCCTTGCCGCTCACCTCCACGGCGGCATACTCGCCCTGCTCGTTGAGCTCTTGGATCTCCACCCACAGCTCAATCTTGCGCGTCAGCTCCGACCAGCGGTCGGCGAGTGAGCGCGCTTTCGCCAGCTGCTGCTGCTCGACCTCCCAGCCGGGCTTCGTGCGCGAGAAGCCGGCGCTGCGGTGGCCCCACACCTCGATCGAGAGCGCGCCCTCGGCGCAGTGCTCGAGGAACTCCTCGTTGATGCGCACGCTAAACTGTTTCTCATGGTTGAACTTAAGCGCGTCCTTCTGATGGTGGTGATGGTGCTCGGGATGGTCGACTTTTGGAGGAATAACTGTGTACTCCGGATGGCCCCAGAATGTGTACTGGCAGAAGACGAAGTGCGAAAGCGAGAGCGGTAGACCAGATGCCTGCTTGACGTTCACCCGGATGGTGACCTGCTGCGAGCTGACGTCGTCATCGTCGTCGTCATTATCGTCGTCCTCGTCGTCACCCTGGCTGCTTGCAGACGAGCTATCCGACCCGGCGGCACACATGCGGTCCTTTGGCAGTACGCCAGCGACGCGTGTAAGTTCCACCTGTTGGAGCGAGAACACGTTGGCGGAGAGTCGCTTCCAATGTGGCAATGCAAGTGCACCTACCTGCAGCCTACCAGTGACTTCACCCTGCTGGCTGATGATGGGTGTGTGGTAGTCGAGCACAACATCCTCGAACAGACACTCCAGGAAGATGTTTGCTACACCAATGAGATTGTGGTTCTCCTGGGATTCGTAGAAGGGATCTTGCTTGGAATCGATTTGTTCCTGCAGTATGATTTAAATCATTTCTTAGTTAATCACTTACAAGATTTTTTAACAGGACAGTTCTTTGATTTTTTGAAACTAATACTTAGTAGAGTTAGTAGAGCAAACTGTAAGAAAAACTTGACAAAGTGAACAATAAAAACTCCTCTAGCTGCATTCAAAGTTTTCAAAGTATGATCTTATATTATAATGAGTAAAATATGTGTCAATGTGCTATCCGGACCTTTACTCGTTATCTATGTTGTCGTCCGTATTGGGCGTAGGGATCAAATAATATTGATGGTAATTTAGCAATAGAAGCACACCGTATTTACTTTTACCCTACCTTGGTATCCAAACCCTTCTCATCGTATGTCTCGCGCATGTCGATGAGTTTGTTCTCCAGTTTATCCATGCTCCACACTTGACTAGCCATCTTCATGCGCTTTACTAGAATAGCCGGCTCACTGACGAACGCTCCCTTCTGCGAAAACAGCCACAAAAGTTGATTGAATCCTTACGGACCGAACAGCAACACACGTACCTTCCGATTCGGACTGAGGTTTGCTGGTGGAATCTGCAGCGTGACGCTGAACTTGGTGTTCAGCGCCATCTCCTCAGCGAGTCGGTTGGCCTCCTGAACGAGCGCATTCGCCTTGAGAATGTCCGTTTTCAGCTGACCGATGCTGCGCTTGAACATCTCGTCGACGCGCAGCTGCGTCGTCGGCGTGCATGCGGCCGCCTTGAACTTGAACGGATCGTACGCATAGGGCGGGTAGGGCGTCGTCGGCGACATGATATTGCGCAGCTGCTGCAGCTGGCGCTCGTACTCCTGGCGCTGCTTCTCGAGCGCCACCTCCTTGTCCTCCTCGTGCTGGCGCTCGAGGCGCGAGATCGCCGCCTGAATTGGATCGTTGCTCAGCTCGTTGAGCATCAGCTCGTCGCGTGCGAAGTTGTAGTCGATGTACTGCGCCGGCGTTTGAGGCTCCGAAGCCGACGATGACGCTAAACATCAAAGCTGTGGTACACTTTCTCATGCAACGCAGCACAACAAGCTTACATATCCACCGCGGGCAGTTGACACGGAAGAAATGATGATCGCCCCATACGATGCGGTCGCCATTACGCAGCGGCGTGGCTGTGGTCACTTGCGAGCCATTGATGTAAGACCGAGCGTTTGCAACTGGCTCCAGGAAGAGACACCCGTCATGGATAGTGATGATGCAATGCTCTGCTTGGATACCCAACCCGGATAGCTGGATGTCCGGCTCGGGGCCACCGCCATTGGTTTTCGCACCCACCACCGTTCGCTCCTAAACGCAAGCAGTCACCTCACCTGCATCTGCACCGTCTGCCAAGTCACTCACTTTCAGATAGTAGACGAGCAGTTCGTTGAGGCACGGGTCGGCGTTCAGGTTGACCATGTAGAATTTATTCTTCTCGACCTTGATGCCCGAGTCCTGGATGCTGATGCCCATCTTTTCGAGCGTCTGCTGGCGCTCGTTCTGAATGCGCTCAGTTTTCACGAGCTTCTCCTCCCACGTCTGCGACATCTCCTTGTAGAGCTTCTCCGACTCGATGAGCTTCCGATTGATGTCGCTCTTCTGAATCTCGCCGACCGGAGAGCCCTGCAAACGACGCACGGCAATGACCACACCGTGGACCAGCAGACTATCAATCATTATCACGAGACCGACCGTGGCATGCTTGAGCATCTCCTTCAGCGCCTCGACCTCCTGGCGCAGCTCGCGGATGATGCGCGCGTTGGGGTCCTCGTTGATAACGGCGTGGTTGACGATGCGCTTCGCGCGGTCGGCGTAGCGCAGTGTCGACAGCGTCTCCTCGTAGTTGTCCGCCGCCGGCGAGATGGTCGCCACCATCACCGTGCGGCTGTTGCCGCCGAGGTTGTCCTTGAGCAGCCACGTGAGCACCGAGTCGCGGTACGGCACGAACTTGTCGCGGTTCTTGCCGCCGCCCGTCGACTGGTCGGCGAGCTTCGAGATGACGAGGCCAAGCGTCGTCAAGGACCTAGAAAAGCAGAAACGGTTGCACTTTTGCAAGACCAAGAGCAAAACAAGCTAAATCTCGTCTTGGCCTTGCACTAGTGGCTAGAGAGAATATGCGTACTTGTTGATATTGGAGCCCTCCTTGAGGCGATCTCCCACGGCGCCGGTCTTGACAGCTCTCTCGGATCCTGCGAGGTCCACCAGCGACATGCGGCTCTGCTTCTCGCCGCTGACGCCGCTCTTCGTATCCGTTAGGGTCTGCGTGAGGATCACCGTGAAAACGGCGTGCGAGCGCGACGACTCGCTGTTCATGTTCGTCGCAGCCACTGTGCGTGACTTGTTGCCCTCGGCCATCAGGTTGTCGATGTCCTAATTCGAGCAGACGTGAGTGGATGGCATTAAGCACATGCGCATCCTGGAGTCCAGGGCCATCCAGGTCTTACCTGGAACGACGTCACGGCCAACTGCGAAAGTCCATCGACGTAGGGACCGAGCACGTTGTGCTCGCGCACCTTTAGCGACTGCTTGTTCGTCTTCGGGTCTAGCAGATCGTGCACCTTCTCGTTATAGATCTCCATGTAGGACACCTCCACCTTGTAGCTGAGCTCCGAGCTCTGCTGGCGAGCAATGATGTCGAAGAGTGCATCGCAGAGACGAGGAATGAGTCCTTTGTTATCCTGCGCACCCATCATCGTATACGACTTGCCCGAACCTGTGGTAAACATTCACGTCAAAATAAGAATGGTTCGCATGCCATATGCTAATTAAAAGTCGGCACTGGCCTACCACACTACTACTCGTCGTGGTCTAAGATGATAACTAACTATTTTTTCTGTGATTACTTGAAAAATAATTTTTCATTACTGTTGTCCAATATTTCTTTGAAATTCTCATGATAAATATTAAAAAGTAATATGTAAAAAATGTTACGAAATCGGCAGTGTCTTTAACTTGAAATGTCTCCAAAATACAGTGAGAACTATTAATATTCGTCAATTAATGGCTGAAATAATGTGCCGCACTTCCTGTCTGCGTCGTAATCAATGTTTCCTATACTTGCCATTAATGAACCTATCATTCTAATTTAGATGACATTCTGAAAATGAAATAAACATCTAGCTCGCAATTAGTACTAGTTTGTCATAATATTTTTTTTTGCTCATCTGAAATGATTTGAAGCATTTGTTAATTAAATTCAACTCCATACTCACACGGTCAATTATATCCTTCGCAGATTGTTATTAGGATTATTTTATGTAATTATTTAACAACTGAGAAACGTTTAAATAAAATTTATATTGCTTGTTGTTGTATTTAATGTGCTAATGCTTGTTGAGTCAATTTAATGATATAAACAATTGTTTTATACATTATTCGAAAATTGAAAAAAATATATAGAAGGAACTAAGCCCATTGTTCCTGTAATATTGTTTGTTCTAACCAGAAGTAAGTACTAAACTTATACTCGAATTTAAAAAATTTACTCTATTTTAATTTAAAATATTATTTCATTCAAATTCTAATATCGCAATTGCATGTAAGTACCATTTGTCCCAATTGTTGTAACTTAACATCTTAACGAATCATTGATATTCTTTACCTCTTCTTTTGTTATTACCAATAACGATTACGAATCACTTGCATAATCGAAAGCAGTTTAGGTCACTGGCACGTGAAATCACTGCTTGGTTTACAAATATCATTAGGTACGAAAAGAAATTTTAGACGTAGTTCCGTGAGATGTCCCCACATAGTATAGAAATTGAATAGCAGTGTAATTTACAACCGGGTGCATAGTTCACGAGATTTTTCAGCGAAATGACGAATATTGGGTCAGTGACGAATATTGGGATATTTACCTTACTTCAATCCTAGATTGGTACATATTAGTGACTGATATTATTCCACCGTAACAAAAAAGATTTGTATGGATTGCTCTTTTACATGAAAATTGTAGTCAGCAGTTTTATTATGCGAGTCGTCAACCATTTCGTGTTTCAGTTTTCACGCCACCTTGTGAGTTTACGACGAATTGGTAGTCATGAAGCGTGTGCCACGTAGCGAAGAATAGCTGCGCAACCCTTGCATGCCGTTTGTAGGTTTGTAAAAAGCTGATTTAATTACGTGAATGCAAGACCGGCCGAGAAATTGCGGCACGAACATAGAACATAGCCAAGGGTGCGAACCCATCAGTCTAATCGCAAAAACATCTTCGCAATGCGCACTGCACGAACTAAAGGAATGCGTCGCCCGTCCGCTTCAATTCAGAATCAACAAACTTCTAACCTCACCAACTACGTTCCCTAAAATGAAAACCTACTCCGTTGTGCGACATGTCGCACAGTAGGAAATATTTGAGAACATATGGCCAAAAACCAATTTTTCCCTTACATTATTACTCATTGCTTTCTATTTCAATAGGTTCATGAATAAATAAGCAATCATATACTGTGGATATTATCTGTCGGTCATTTAGACATTTACAGTTTTTAAGCAATGTGATTAGTATGGTCTCTAAGTTATCACGCCTTCGTACATATCTGTACAATGGGTAGTAATATGATGAATTCTAACTTCTTGCAGAGAAACAAACATGTTATCCTAATTATCCTAATTAGCATAAACAAGAAATTGCGGCCAATAACGGCATCATAGTTTTAATAGTATTTTTACTATCGGTAGGATATTATAATCAATTGCGACTTGGTGTAGAGAAACAAAGAGGTTATCCTTATTATTCCGACGTGATTTTCAGAACATACTATTCCTCGAAATATCTATTTTAAGGTTTATAAACAAACAATCCAGCAAATAACGGCATCATGGTTTTTAACAGTTTTGAATGCAATGCTATTGAATTTTGGAACCAAGACCTTTAATATTATTTATAGCTCCTGAAAATTTCCAGTCTTTAGCTACATTAGCGTAGCGTATGAGCGTACGATTGTCTGCCCCTCCATGCGGGTTTTCCCCCAGGGGGAAATCGCATCGCAACCGTAATTATATTCTTTCAGCGTCTGTTACGTCCTCTCATTTTTTAGACTGCCACTGCAGCGGCGTAAATTAGGCCGGGGAGTGCACCGAGGAATACGGGTTTACGCACGGAAAGTCTCTTAAGAGGCGCCGGAGAGAAAAGGCAATTTGCACGGCACGGGGATTAGAGTTATAAGCGCCTCATCGTGCTGAGCTGGCCCGCAAAAGAATGTGTCCCGCTCCCCCTTGCCCCAGTTCATACGCCCGCTGGGGTGAGAAAGGCAATGCCGTCAGAAATTTACAACCAACTCGCGCTAACCGGAAATTCGTTGCGCATTCTATTCGCCTACCGTACAAGGCAGTCATTTTTTGGTCCCCCATCCACTCTCTTCCTCTCTTGCCTTTCTCCCTCCTCCCATTCTTGCCCATCAGATACCTACCGGTTTGGCCGTATGCGAAAATGCACGCATTGTAGCCTTGGAAAGCGTTGTCCAGGATGTCCTTGCCGACGCACTCGAAGACCTTCTCCTGCGAGGCGAAGCGCTCCGTGCCCGGCTCGATCGAGTCGAAACAGTGGTCGAACGCGAACGTCTTCGGCTGTTTACTGCAAATAGAAAGAAGAAACCAACATGTTAACATAATGCGAAATAACCGAAGATGGAGAATCATCACTCATCGCTCTCCAACTCTGCCCCCCCCGCCCCCCCCCCCCCCCCCCCCCCCCCCCCC
>JAODFX010192433.1:0-15938 GCA_027580035.1 Dorylogaster longipes | reverse complement strand
AACGGGTTCCAATTCTTCCCCTTCCCCTGCTCTATATCTTCCGGGAGAACAAATGCTACAGTTGTGATCATTTTAGCACGCAGCGCAAAATTTTAATCTGCGTTGTACCGTTGTAATAAATTCATTTGAGAATGATGTTTACTCAAATTTTGAACTAAATAAAAAAACATCCGTGAATACTTGTTTCCGGGAATTCTTCCCGCACTGCTTGATGTATGGCAATTTCGTAATCGCAAGTTAGTGTTTCCGGGTTGATCATAACCACTTTCACCGCGTAGGGAAAGAATGACAACAAGTTGCCCAAAAATATTCGGAACTATTTTAAAAGTACCGTCAAAATAGATTTCCTTCATTTCTGCAATCCATGCGCGATTTTCATGTCGTCCAAAAATTAGAATCCTATCTCGATCCGCCATACCAGTCAATAAAAATGGCTCGACGATGCCTTCACTATTAACGTATTCTGAATACGGGGCTTCAATAAGGAAATTCTCTCTTGTTTGAATAGGTTGCGCAGGCATGTCATTGGGTTTCCGGATGCGTGTAGTCGCCTTCCTCATGGCATCCTTAGAAGGGACAATACCCATAATTGAATTGGAAACGCCCTGTCCCATCCTGATTTCCACAGGTGTTTCCTTCGTTTCGCTGGCTCTTTTCCTCGTAGCTGTTTTAATTGCCTCCACTCCAACCTGTGCAGCATTCTCAGCGCTACTGCATACGTGTTTGGTACGGATCGAATGGAACAATCCATCAGCGGAATTTGTCCATAGTCTTCCATCACAATAAAGGCGTGTTCCGGTTCCCGAGGCCCTTTTTTGACACCGCCATCGCATTTTGGTACCATCCTTGCTCAGTTTATGTGCCACGTATATAAGTCCATCGTGGGTATATGAGGTCTTATTACGGATGGTTGTTAATGCGTTCATACTAAACAACATATCAATACAAAAATTAAGACATTAAATCATCCATAGTTTTTAAAATGTGTACAAACTTCACTTAATGCATTTTGTTATCAAAATAAGTTAGTTCTCAATTTGATCAAAATGAAGTAGAAAATTAAAAAATTCAAATAATTATTTATTAAAATTCGCAGAAGGAGAAAAAGAGGGAGGCCAAGCCCAGAGTGGAACAAAATGATAGAGAATATAATAAGTAAGAAAGGTAAAACAATAAGCGAATGTGAGAAAATAGCTCAAGATAGGAATAAATGGAAAGCGTTTGTCAACGAAATAATGATATTGTAAAGGACTAAGAAATTATATAATTGTAAAGATTGTATAGAGATAAAACACCGACACTCCAGAAGGGGTAAAAGGTGTAATGATAAATATATATGTAAAAGCGAATCGATGATACTCACTGCCACCTGCTCATCGGTGGCGTTGGAAATGTGCATCATCTCGTTCACAATGGTACCCGCACCAACCGGTACGATAACGAAGGTGCGAATGAAGTAGCGCACCGGCAGATTCTTCTTGCCCGTTCGCGTTTCCTTGAAGAGACCGGTGACATTCAGCGCGACCATTTGCGGCTGCAGCGAAGGCGAATAGTTAGAAAAGTTTAAATCACTGTGGAAAATACCGTACGTACCGTAAACAGCGTCAAGTCCACGGTGAAACTATTCAAATCGTGCTTGGTCTGCGGCATCTCCTGGTAAAACGCGACGATGGCGAGATGACCCTGCTTCAGCAGCTTGCGCCTGCGCTCGACATCCGTGACGCGCTCGAGATTGCGATTGTCCGTGTTGTACCAGCTGAGTTGCGCGTTGCTCTTTGTATGCTGGTTGTAACCGTACGACATCGTCATGGACATGATGGCATTTTCATGATACGCCTGCAGCAGTGGCTGGCGATTGTCACTGTCCATTATCTCGAAGTAGCGCGCCAGAAATTCGCGCACAAGAACCTGGCCGGACTCGCTGCAGAGGAATGTCGCCTTGATCGGTGGCGTTCGAATGTTCTCCACATCGAACGAGATCGGCGCCGGTAAATCAACTCCATCCTACGAACAATCGAGCAAAACTCAAAAATCCTCCTCGGCCACATTCTATTATCTTACCAATGTCTTGAGGTACGGAAATCGTTTACGAATCTCGCTGCCAACAGAAAACTTAATGAACAACTTAATAATATTTGAGGCATGGAAATACTACCGCAAAGAACTCACTTTGGTACTTCAACTCCTGAGATCATAGTTCACATGCACTCATTTAAATGATTCATTCAATGCGCTTTGCGCTTACGAGTTTAATTACAAAATGAAGAAACAGACGTTAACATATTCTTTTCGTTTCAACGCTTTAACAACGTAACATTTTGAACAGCCTTGTTCATTCACATTGTTTCTTATACTTGTAAGTTCGTTTTCGTCTTCTTTTGTACTCGTTTTTTCGGTCTTGTTTTTATTAGTTCAGATATGCCACAAATTCAGAGCTGTGCTTAAAACATTAACAAAAACTTGGTTTCACTTTACTTTACAGGCATATCGGTGGAAGGATTTTGAAGGATTACGTAAGGTGTTCACGGTAAGACTCATTGGAGACGTTCAACGACTCAAAGGTACGCTTAAAGAACGTGATAGTATTCAGGGATACGCACTTATGCTCTTGCAATTCGCTCGCATACACCGTATGCCGATGCTGACTACAGAGGACGGATTTATACCGCCTCATAATCCGTTAGCATCATTATGGCAACTGGCACTGAAGACACTGCAACGGATTAGCTTATCCTGCTGCACCGTGCCTAGCCGCTGGCGTTGTGTCGAGACGAATTGTCATCGAACCATTTGGCAACTAAATGCACGAGATTTTTGTTCTTGTGTGCATCGTGCACAGGCGCTTTATTAATGGAATGGACAGGAATGAAATTTACCGTGGCCTTGCGAAAATAAAGCAGTTCTTCCAAGCACGCTTGAACCACTCTGCACCAAACAGTTATCGAAGTTGTGGCAGCTCTGATTAGCGAGTTTTGCACGTGTTTAACTTTACTCTTTTCCTGTGAAATGGACAAGGCTATATTGAGAAATATGTTTGTCAGTAAACGCACTGCCTTCCTGATTTTGTATGAACATTGTTTTGCAGTGTTCAGTAGCTGTGTTTCTTAGGTATTATCATTTAAACCAGTGCATGCAAACATAAAAGCATAAACTAAAACCACAAGCTGGCAGTCATCATAAAACAGTGATTTGTTCAGCTTATGACACAGTGTATGCAACGAACATTCGTGGAGAACGGATAGAATTTGGGTAGAAAACAATCAAATTTTCTATCTGCGTTTGAAAATGCACAATCGAAATGTTCCATGAATGCTCTCATCGTGTTTTCGTGTCATGTTTAGCGAAAATTCGTCCGACTGGAGTACCATGTGAACAGTTTACGCACCCAGTCATGTCATCAATAACGGTCTTCTCTCGTCCAACCGACGAGCGAAGCACATCGAAACTTCACTAGATGCAACTACCTAATTCGTGTTACCTGATATAAGATGCCTGATCTTTATAGTTGTCGCACATTTGGTTCCCATCCAGGATGAGCTCAACTAACGGCAAACCGGTAAAAGGGTCTAAATGGTTAAGGGTCTTAAGCTGCAAGAAACGAAAAATCAGAAATGAAATCGAATCGCATCGGTGACACGCGTCAGCGTGTGGCTGTTGACGGCGAAAGAGAGTGCGAGAGTATGGAAAACGAACAAAAAGAACAACGCTAGCAACCTTATTGCGCGCGAGGTGCAAAATTTTTAGGTTTGGCATCTTCTTCGGCAGCTCCTTGAGGTGACTGATCACCTGGATGTTGTTATCGCTGAGGTTCAGCGCTTCCAGCTCGGGAATGTTCTCTGCGATGATGTTTACGGCCGCCAAACTGACCACCGGCTTGAAGAGTGGGCAGAAACTGTCCTGCAGCTCAGGGTCGGCGTGGAACTTGGTGAGATCGAGCGCCTTCGTCACCGGGTTGAAGCGTTTTGACATCACGAGCTTCATCTTCTCCCGCATGCACTCATTCACGTCCACGTTCGGGCTATCCGCCTGCACGCGAATGATCAGCTTGAAGCCGTCCGGCATTGAAATTTCCCGATTGAGATTATGGAGTTTCTCCGCGACGCGGAACTCATCCACGTAGAAAGATGCAAATCTGCCTCCTTCATTTCGCCACTGATAAACAACAAAATCCAGTATTAGGTAGGCAATAAGCAGGCAATGTGCAGGTAATATACAAATGCTTTAGCTTACCATAAATGGCAGTAGTGACAGTGGCGCCAAGTTCTCCAATAATTTTTTCAATAAGAGGTGTTTATCATACTTTCCTCCATATGGCATCTGAAATTAATAAGTATTAAAATATAATGTCCATAATTTTAACCCTGCTACTTTAATCTGTACATGAAACCTGTACACAAACATGAAGTTCACTAAAACTGCATACTGAAATTTTTAGCATTCATGAAACATTGTACTCAATCATGAGCAATAACTTCACTTCAGTAAACACAGCCATGCATTACATTTCTACGTTATCATTGATATCCAATATATAATAAAATCTAAACTGACCAAAGTAATCAATCATAAACTGCTTACAAGAATACGATACCAACTGAGTGGACTGTGGAACAAACGCTTTTGAGGTGCAGGTGAACCAGGCCTGTTTCTGCCTGTTCTGTTTATCCTGCATGAATCTGCATAGCTGCTACGCGCAGTGGGCATATCACCCAGGTCAATTCCTGAATCTTCATATCCTTCATAGTTCCTGATCACATGCAACTTGTTAAAACGGTCACCGCCACGTCCACCCCGTGGCTGCTTGAAGCTGACCCGTTTCGACCGGATATCTACAACAAAAAACACACAATGCGATGCGAAGACATACGCATGATAAACATACTATCCGGAAACCATTTGTTGTTATTGCCTCGTGGCTTTGGCATTCTGCGCGATGGTTAACACGCTTGTCGCAGGTTGAAAAGCGTTTCAGGTCACACTGCGCGCAGCACGACTTCCGATGTGAGCCACTTGTTTAGCCCAAAGGTGTCGGAATGTTTCAACGTGTGCCACTGGCAAAATGATCGGAGGAAACTAGACGAAACGAATATCGCCAAGCAACAGCCCAAAAGCCAGCACAAGGCGCAAAATGAAAGGCCAACCTGCTGTTTTTTTAACTGTCAGCTGTCAATCTCAATAATTTTGACACGTTGCCAGTTGTCGGATTGACCGGTGGCGATTGACTCTGCGACACTTCTGCGCGTTAAAGTTTTGCGATAAAGGCGACAAAATTGCAAAAATGTTGACATTTTCCACATCTAGATATTTCTTACGTCTATTTCGTTGAATTAGAAACAAAAATCACATTTTCTTACCAGGCCGGCGTCAGTTAAGTATAGTCAATTGCACATGTTTGTTAAATTTCCATCATTTTTGTTTCAAATAATTATATAATCATATATTTGATTGATATTTATAAGTTGTAGGCTGCACTAGACTCTATACGAGCTACACGTTTCTCCTTAATCGAATATGCCATAGACTGATAGTAGTGATAGCGTGGATAGGATCGTTTCGAGCGTGTCTATCGTATCCATAATATTGATCGGTTGCACCATCTAAATTGCACTCTCAATGTCGAAGAATAAATAGATTTCAGATTTAACAATAGTAATACAAATTTGTATGTTTGAAACGTTTCAAATTTTGAATCGCATTTGACAACAGCCCCTACTCTTTTCATATGGTTACCGGGGTTACCTTCACATCGCCGCGCCGGCTGGTTCAACACACAGGTTCAACTGGTCATCTGCTTCGTTTTGCTTACGTTTGCGACGTTTGTTGTGAAAATGGGTAAGCGATTTCTCGATGGCAATGCTTACGTTGCACTAACCGATTACATTTGCGTTCCAGCTTCGTCCAGTGGCACGTCCTGCGTCCTGGCGCTCATTAGTGCGATTCTCGTCTTCTCTGGCATGCAAATGTACAAGCCGTGGTTAAATTCCTCGCAGATGCACACGATTTTCGGTGGTTATCTTGGCTCCGTGTTTTTCGTGTTTCTTGTGACTGCATTCGGCAACTTAGAGACGCTACTTTTCGGGAAGTCTTTCCAAGTACGATTGTTTCCAGAAAGTAAGTTATCACTCATGCACAAGCTTGCAGCAACATTAACATATGAAAGAAGCATAAAAAGTCATCTTTGCATGTAGGCAGTGTTGATTTAATTATACATACATACCTGATAATTCCTAAACTGCACTCAGTAGCAATAACTAGTACTGATACACAATAAACATTTTAATGCTGAAATTATTCTTTTTCTTTCAGTTGGCATTTGCCTCTCATCTTCTGTGATTTGTGCAGGAACTGTGCATAGGGTATCAGCTACAACGTGGTAATTATTATTGCATATCATAAAACCTAAAATATTTATTTACTATTTTTTTAAGCCTACTCTTCTCCATCATTGCTTTATATTACATCAACATTCATTCTCAGAAACTTTATACAGCACCAACTCAAGTAGCTGGTGTTCAGTCAGGCAAGAAACGTAAATGATAATCATAACGTATTATATACAGTCTCACAATGTTTATATTATTTTATATTCTATCAAATTGTCCTCATATTTATAAATATGTACTAGTAAAGAATAAATTTAATATGTATGAATCTAGAATAGAACAATATTATTCATTACACAATGAGTGGAAGAAAAAGTATGAAGAGTTAAATATAGTTAAATAATGTAATGTTATTTTTGGAATTGAAGTCAACATTTTTAACGCATACCAACATTTAATATAAGAAATTTGCACCTTAATCGAGTGAAAATGATTGATGTCGATCTTGGATAATTTGAAATGAAATGAAATAAAGTTGGCTGGAACGAAATTTCCCTAGGTATTGTAACAAGGGGTTGCTAGATTTAGAACCAGAATATTTTTCCTTTCGTCCGCCCTTAGTTCTATCGGTTCTATCAATCGTTCTTTTAGGAATTTACATTCTCTGCGTTCTCTGCCATTCCCTGTATCTTCGTGTTGACTCTGTTGATTCGTCCACTTTCGTCTTCCACGTAGGCAACCAGCGTGGTGAAAGCGCACGCGATGTCAAAACACGGTTGTGTTCCGTCGTGAGGTGTCAAATCGCTAGTTGCTTACAGTTTTGTAATATTTTTGTAAATAATTTTAGCATAATTCAAATAATGAATTGAGCAGTGTGAAGCATATTAGCAGGTGCAGTTGCAAAATGGTCGGCGAGGACTACATCCGAAGTGAATACCCGCTGCACTGGCACGTGTGGCACAACGATTACAAGCAACTGGAGGAGGAACTCGGTCGTAATAAAGTAAATATTCTCGCTACATGCAATTTGTTCCTAAACACGACGATTCATAGTTCATAGAATTGTTAGATTGGCATTGCATGCACGCATCAATATCCACATTATTCACACTGTTAATCTGCGTACATTGATGGAGTTTTCACCAATCTCTCTACACATTACTCAATCAAATATTTGCATTGAAAGTAGGAAGCCCGCGTAATGCTGATTTAAGGATTCTATGGGAAACCCTTTAAGTGATAATGCTATTTGCATACACTACGTAGCCTTTCTGTCTTCTTTTGTCACTCTTACTTACCCTTTGTTAATTGTTGCAGCTGGAATTGGAAAAGTCGGATAATCGAGGTCGCACGCCGCTAATGCTAGCGGTCACGTTGGGTCATCTTGAGAGCGTTCGTGTGCTCTTAAATTATGATGCAAACGTAAACTTTGAAAATCCAGAGGGATGGACTGGTATGATACTATTGTATTCTTTCCTGATGTCCAATTTACTGCTATATTACTATACTTCCACTATTATCAATTTCTGTAGTTGTTCAGGAAGCTGTCTCCACTGGTGATCCTGTATTACTGCAAATGGTGCTACAAAGCAGGGATTTCCAGCGGTACTCAAGTCGTATGGCAGGTATTCCAGAATTGCTTCAAAAACTCAAGGATGCTCCAGATTTCTATGTAGAAATGAAATGGGAATTCACCAGCTGGGGTTAGGCACTTGTAACCTTGATTGTCTTGTGCTACATTGCTGTTATTCATTGTGTGAATTTCAATTCTAGTGCCGCTTTTGTCGAGAATGTGCCCCAGTGACACATATAAAGTCTACAAGCAGGGTTCCAATGTTCGTATTGATACCACATTGCTGGGCTTTGATCATACAAGTTGGCAACGAGGCAATCGTAGTTACGTGTTTCAGGGACAGGGTAATGTGTATTTTTGCATTTTAACTTTGCAACCAGTTTATAACTTTCTATGGTCAATGCATGCAGCAATTCAGATGAGCCAAGCAATACATGGCTCCAGAAGCTATATCTACTCACTACACAGTTTTGGTATAAAAACAATGGTTATTTTTCTGCAATAATGCTTGTTTCACAAATTGCATTTGAATCTGCTAATGCAAGTAAATGTTATGCAATTTGTGCTGTTTGTGCTTCTAGTTCAGGCTTTTAGAAAATCCAGAGGTATATGTGCAGGGCAAGCGCTTAAGTCGTTCATCATTGCCATAGTTATCGAATAGTAAATGGCAAATGAATTGCAGATGGTGGCGCAACTATGATGGAAATCGACCACGAAACCAGGCAGGTATACTCAGAGCAAATGCGAACGCCGGAGGAAGCGCAGGGCATCTTCGTGCCGTCGGAAGAGTCGTTGTCGCAGCGCCTGACGACGCCGATCGTTACGACCTACGTCGACACGGACAAGATTAGCTTCGAGCGCAACAAGGCCGGCATGTGGGGCTGGCGCTCCGACAAGATGGAGGTGGTTAATGGGCACGAGTGCAAGGTGTTCGGCGCCAGCAACGTGGAGCTGGTGACGAAGACGCGCACCGAGCACTTGACAGAGACGGACAAGGCGCTCGCGCGCTCCAAGAGCACGAAGACACCGCTGCACAACTTCCTCGGCATCGCCGACGTCGACGACGACCAGGCGACGGCGCCGGCGACGCCGACCGAGGGCGCCGCCGCGGCCATCGGCAATCCGTGCAACATTACGCCCGACGAGTACTTCGACCACGGCGTCGACCTCGGCGGTCGCGACATCGGCCGGCCGAAGGAGGTGAACGCGCGCGTGCAGAAGTTCAAGGCGACCCTGTGGCTCTCCGAGAACTACCCGCTTTCGCTGCCCGAGCAGATCCTGCCGATCGTCGACCTGATGGCGATCTCCAGCTCGCACTTCGCCAAGCTGCGGAACTTCATTCAAATGCAACTGCCAGCAGGTTTTCCTGTCAAAATAGGTACATGCGCCCGGCGCGAGTGCGAGCGCGACGTTTCTCAGTCATCATTTTCCGCCTAGAAATTCCATTATTCCATGTATTAAATGCGCGCATCACGTTCGGGAACATCTTTGGCCTCGACCAGGACGTGCGCTACGTGACGCGCTTGGAGGAGGAGGACCGACTGACGTGCGTCCTGGACGACGTGCTCTTCCAAATTCCGCCTGGCTACACGCAGCTTGGTACTGGTAATAATACACGAGTTTGTTTTCTTTTCGCATCCATGCATGCGAGGATATGCATCGACCCACTTACTATGATTCAAACATGCCTCCCTACGCCACCTCCGCATCGGCATGCACGGCGTCCTCCTAATAACGAATGCTCGCAGTTGGCATGGATGAACGGCGCCAGTACAGTCTCGAGGAGGAGGATGACCTTCTGCAGTTCGCCATCCAGCAGAGCCTCATCGACGCCGGCACCGAGAAGGAAGTGGTGGACATCTGGGAGGCGCTCAAGGCGAAGAAGCCGTCGCGCCCTTCCACGCCCAACATGGCTGGCGAGGAAGAGCGCCAGCTGCAAAGGTAAACCACCCAGTCCACTGGATTCCTGAACATGTGAATATACTCACCCACGTGCCTAAACAAAACTTTCCACAACCAACCCGGTGATTTAATCTGCTGTTCGACGATGATCGCACGCGCTTATATGTTGCGTTTGTTGTGTTCTGTGATAGGAAAGCGTGCTTCCCGAAAAGCAACTCCACCTAAACCCCGCTTTGCTTTGCAACCATTTGTAGCTAGAAGTACGTTTCTAAATTTTCTAGAGCAATACAAGCTAGTCTCGCAATATACCAAAACAGCGATGAGCTGCCGTTCCACTCGGACTCATCTCCGGACGTGGACGCCGACATTCACAAGGCGATCATGCTCTCCGAGCAGCAGCGGCTGCGCGAGGAGCAGGAGCGCATGGAGGAGCAGCGGATGCTCGAGGAGGTGCTGCAGCTGTCGCTCACTGAGAAATAGAGTAGTATTCTGTCCGATTTGCGTCGTTGTTGCGCGCTCAGGCAAAGATTGCACTCTTGACATCCGGAGTGGTGTACATAATAACACATTGAGATATTGATTATTTATTTCTTCCAAACCAAACAGAAACGCGTTCTGCAATGACACAGGTTTACATGATATTCTAATTGATAATTAAATATTAATCAAAAGATGCTGATGCGTAATGGTTGCGGGGAGAGGAAGGACACTGCAGGGGGTAGGTGAGCGTATTCCAGTCGGGTCCAGTAATCGTGCGTGGAACAAACGTATATAATTTCGTTAGCTAAGTGATCACACCTAGTTTTTGGCGTAGTTCTTATTGATGAGGACCTTTGCGAGCAATGTAATACTTATTTATCTACTTATACCTACATATGTTCGACATGTTTTCATTCTCGATTACAATGTTTGCGGAAAGTGTCTGTTCCATTATAACGTGATAAATTGTGATGTTAATGCAAATTTACGTTTTATTTGCAATGTTCTGACTGTTCGTGGACGGATTCTGATTGCACTTAAAACTGGATCCTTTTTTGTTAAATTACTATGAATGACGCCTTATGTGAATTGTACTGAAAACTGCTGATATCAGGCCATCGTTTTATGTCATGCTACAGGAAAAGTGTTTGATTTTCTTTTCGCTTTCTTTATGTCGCGATAAAAAAAACTAGAAGAATATTCAGTGTGGTTCAGCGAAGCAAGGCTGAGATGATCCCTGACTCAAGCGATTTTGAATGCGGCAGGAAGCTTTGTTTCCTTTCCTGGCTGCATCTTCTCTATAATGGCCGGGCTCTTTTCCACACGATAATTTTTAGAAATATGTTATAATTTTACCTCACGTGATGAGTGAAACTCTAGTTCGGCTGGAAAACACGACTAACAAAAGGTTAAGTAATTGTGTACAACTAGAAGAACGCATCGGATTCTACAAAATGTTTGATTCACCGCTGTGGTGCGACATTTTTATAACTTTCATCCCTCGTGCTACCTTGGAAGGTGTTTTCGTTACACCTCATATTCACTTTCGCAACTCTCTCGTTGCTGGCTGACACCCGAATTGAATACTAAATATTTTTAATATGGGCATATCATGTTTAGGAGTTTATTTGCCGTATTCGCCATTTTTACAGCCATCGAATAAATTTGCTAAAATTGTGTTTAATCCTTCTGCATCATACGCATAGATCGACTTCAACGTTTGATGGCTCAAACTCAAGACCTAAAGTGACCTATTATGACCTCAATTTCTCTCTTTAAATTCTTTATTTATAACTATGGACAGCTGCTACACTGTATAAACGTTCAAGCAGAACAGTCATCAAATATTTTATACGTACAATAGATCAATTTAAGTTCCTGAATGGAACTCACGTGTACTTCCCATTGGGGCGTTCTATCTTATACAATTACGCATATTATTCAATTCGATAAAAACTATTCTGATGCAGTGACTGTATTGAAATGATATAAATTAATTCTCCATTGTGTTAATTTGCGTGTTTAATCTAATATTGCATGCAGTTCCAACTTACAAACTCCATTTTCGCTTCCACCATTTCTCACTTTCTATACGGATTTAGATATTAAATCAGTAAGCAAACATTGGTTCTTTATTCATGCTTAAGAATTGCTAATCTGCGACACACAAATCGTTGTAACAATAAGCCAAGAAACATGAAGTCAACCCCCATGAAGAGGTTGTTTTCAAATAAAAATGCAAGATCAATTTATTGTATAATATTTCGATTATTTTAATCCATCATTGATTCTTATCTTATTATTGGGCTGTAAATCAATAACATTTTCCCAAAAACACAATTTTTTAAAGATATTTGCAAATCGGCATTTCAAAATTGAGTTGCATATGAATATAAACTAGCTTTGTATGCAATTAATTAATAAACCTGCAAGGAAACCTTGAAGGGCACATACCTTCTGTGTAACTGATAAATTGATGAAACCTAGGTGATATCATTCCAGCATTGTTTCGTGAGCCCTGTAAGTAAAGAAAAGTTTTTAATTCCGGTCCCAGAATATTTATTGCATGATTGGAGCAATGAGGCACTAGTATCAATTACATACTTGGAATAAATTGTTTTCAGAATTTGCTTGCTCTGTGCATAACGCTCCTCATTCTTGCTTGATGTTAATATCCATTTCTTCTTAATATCGCCCCAGCGGGTTAGGTGAGATGCAAGCAGTTCATTTTTAGGTATGGGTGGATTCTCATCCTGGATTAGAGCAAAACAAACAAACATGATTAGATTAACAAGTAGTATCACAACATTAAACTGCACACACATAATTCAAATTGATGTCATCTTTATTTTTCTGTGCTTGTTCTGGTGTGGGCGACGGTATCCTTGTAATAAATGGTTTACTAGGAGGCGGCAAGCGATACAAATCGGACGTTAGATTATTATTCCACTGAGATTCAGGTTCAGGAGAGGAATAACGTCTCCTGAAATAAAGCAATTTGAAGACAAAAATTGTATTACATATTATCAAGTAGTTGAGAGTTTTATAGTCTTCACAACCAAGGTATGTGTATAGAATGTAATTATAACAGGACTTCTTGGAGTGGAGGAAATGAATACTTACAGAATATATGCTTAGACTTGAGGATGAGGATGAAATAAGTATGAGCCAAAACAGGAAATTCCTCTGGAGATGGCAGACTGAAGGCATAAGTTAGCAATCACTATTTACTATAACTTACTTAACCACTGTATGCTGCTTTTTACTATTGTTTGCCATCCAAGCTCGACATATTGGATATAGTGGAGTATCCTCCTCAAATTTTGCTAAATCCACACTGCGATCATAGAGTTTCATTAAGTAAGTACTTCGTACTGGTGTATTATCACTGCCTATTCTATCCCTAAACGAAGAATACAATATAAAAGGAGAGAAATAAACACTTGTTGAACTAGTTTCATGCATACTTGTGATGTGGCCTCTCATCTGAATCTTCCGAGTCTGAAGATGACTGTTCAGTTAGTTGTTTTAGAACGCCTTGAAAGCGGCCTTTTGCCATCAGGTAGTCATTGCCCATAACGTTTTCCTCTTTCACCTCAATTCCAATCGGCGAATGGCCCTCCACCTTTGGGCGCTTCTCGTCCATTTTCATTTTAAAATATGCTTGACTTGGGACCAGGCTATCAAGTCTTGTTTACCCACATACTCGAAAACTCGGAAACTCTGCATAAAGTAAAACAACACCACTTGAGTTTCTTTTATGGAGTATAGCAACTTCTACTGTGCTTGTTTCAAATCGGGTCGAGAGATGGCGCACGGCATACCGTTGGATACGAAATTAATTAGTTCAATTCGTTCAATTTGTACCTATATGTCTTTTGCCAAGGCGAAGCATTTATTTACTTTGTTTGATGATTAAGTGTGAATATATGCCTGATGTTTATTTTACTATACAAAGTAAATGTCTAACTTTATATTGAAGCCAGGGTAGCAAAACGATCGAAATTTGGATACTAGGGTAACCGCTTTCACGGTGTAACAGAATATTCGAGAGCCGCAGGTGAGAACGTCGAGTCGTCATCTTTATCATGAATCCCTCCGAATCTCAAGCATGTTCAACAAGCGGTGGTCAAGCATTTGCGCACATGTTGCAAGGTGAGCTTGGCTCTAAGGTTTCTATAATATCTCGTGATAATATCCGATATAAGGGATACGTGTCCATGGTATATTTGGAAGCATCGGCTGTCGCGCTCGTTGACGTGCGCTGTTTTGGTACGGTGAACCGAAACGTAACCCCTTTTTGGCTCGCATAAATATCACGCAGCACGTGTTTTTCCAAAGCGGCGTGAAGCAGTGCAAAATCACTGCTCGACCGCCACCTAGCGAATGCAATGGGAACCCTAATCGTTCTCTGAATGCAAGGGAGAGGCAATTGGTCTTTTGAGGGCCCGAGAACCGGATAACGCCCGATATCGGTATTATTCGGGGGCGCTCAGTCCACACCCAGCAACTTCCCATGCTGTCTAATTTAGCTCAGCAGGCATCCGTTCAGCATCAGATGCAAATGCCACCAATGCCGCAAATGCAGTTCATACCGCAAATGCCCCCAATGTCGTCAATGCTACAAATGTCGCAGGTGCCAAAAATTCCGCAAGTCCCTAAGCAGCACTCCTACGCACCAACAATTGTCCCAGATCCGTTTACATCCATCAGTGCCAGCCAGGTTTCGAGCGTGTTTTTCGACAACTCCGTATGGACGCCCATCGGCATATACACGCTTCTGCAGCCAACAAACTTGCAGGTGCGCAGAACTGAAGCTGGCGAAACGGTGCATAACACCATGCACCTCGTCCAGACGGGTCGCGTTGAGAAGCGTACGCTGAAGCAGAGGAGGACGCGCACTAACGAGCTGGGACTTCCGCGCAGATACAGCCATCATGAAATGCTCGAGTTCGCCAGCCAAGGAGCCTATCCTCGAACTGGCAGAGTCGGGTCGAGCACTTCCTCCACTCCCACGAGGACTTCGATCACTTCAACGCCGCCCTCGGAACTGCTGCTTGTACCTATCACCAACCGAGGTGACGGTGACCGCAACTTCGATGTCACCGATGTGAACTTCCAGTTTGCACAGCTCTGGGGCAATCCGATCGTTCTGAATCGTGCGAACGATAAAGATTCCAAGGAACTCATGCGCAACCAGCTGCGCAATGAGAATCGGGAATGGATTGCGCAGCCCACATCGCCATCGGACATCCTGGTGAAACCTCGTGAGAATGCAAACATTTTCGGCGAAGGTACGTCGGCCATGCACAGGTGGAGTATGATTACTCCTTGCGTGAATCTAGCTACGGGCAAGATAACATCTTGGAGACGATTCCAGCAGACGCTGAAGCGAATGACTTCGATGAGCCGTTTGATGATAATTACAATGGTTTGGAGCAAGAGGACGCTTTCGGACAGAAGCGCAGTCCTGATTTGCTTGACGAAGCGGCAGGCGGACTATTCTACTGGCCCGATAACGAAAATCAATCGTTGCTGGCGAATGCATCGTACACGACTACATCGGCGACTATGGGCAACAATGATTTTTACGGCATGCAGCAAAGTGAGAGCCTTGACGGGTTATGCGCAAATGAAGATGAGCTAGAAAGAGAGACCATTCGCTGCTATCTTATTGAAAATATAGAGGAGTTTGAGAGAGAGATCGCTCGCAGCAACAGAGCTTCCGCCGAATGTGAGGGAGATAGAACGAATTCCAGTGTTCGCTGGAATTACTTTTCTGGCAATACGAAAAAAATACGAGAAAAAAATATTTTGCAATAAAAAAAAGTTGACCTGAAATAAAGCAATTTTAGTACAATAATTATATTACATATTATCAAGTAGTTGGGTGTTTTATAGTTTTCACAACCAAGGAATGTTTATAGAATGTAATTATCACAGGACTCATGGCTGCATGAGTAATTAGAGAGGAGGAAAATGAATACTTAGGCTTGAGGCTGAGGATGAAATAAGTATGAGCCAGAAGAGGAAATTCTACTGGAGATGGCAGACTGAAGTCATACGTTAGCAATCACTTTTTGCTATTACTTCTCTTAACTGTATACTGCTTTTTGCTATTGTTTGCCCAAGCTCAACATATTGGATATCTTCGAATATCT
>JAODFX010192323.1:0-15943 GCA_027580035.1 Dorylogaster longipes | reverse complement strand
GCCAATTCAAATAACTGTTGCATATCGAATTTATTACTAATCCCGATCACATGTGACCTTGCCTATGCACGCGAATGTGCGTTTTATGACTTCCATATGGCATTGTAACAGTTATTTGCGTGTTAGCACGTGTGCACCGAAAGCAAAACTAACTAGAAATATGTGATAAGAAATCCATATAAATGAGAAGCATTTAATTGAATCACTCAACATTATTTCCAAATAATTCAAAACGATTATTCAATCACCGCAAAACGAAAATGAAATGTATGCACCTAAATAAGACCGTTAAGAATAGTGCAATGCTAAATAAACTCTCCGTATTTGAACAACAGCCAAGACAGTGAACGCAACACGTGATTATTAAAAATATTTCGGTGTGGCATAGCAGCAGCTAAAAATAACGTACGGTAGCGATTCGTTATACCTTAAGCAGCTTGAGTTGCTCGAACGTCAGATCCTTGATGGGAATCTCCAGCATGTCATTATCGTTAATCATCTTCTTCTTCTTCATCGCAATGCAGACGTGGAAATCGTGGTAAATGATGGGAATCAAGTCCTTGCTCAGCTGCACATCGAACTCAACGAAGTCAGCGCCGTGATCAATGGCAGTCTTGAGGCTGGCTATCGTGTTCTCTCGCACCTCGGCGCAGTTCTTCATATCCTCCTTGAAGCTGTTGCCGGCGCCTCGATGGCCCACATCCAAACCGCTGCGAGTTTGCTTCCAATGGCGTGCGTACGTCCGACTCATGTTGCACTTGACGTTCGGCATCGGCCGCACGACAATATACTCGACGCGAAGTTCGCCCAACGGCCGGTGCTTCGTGCTCGTGACAGGCACAACTACAGTGCCCTCAGAGCCTCGCAGCGCAGAGGGCAGAAGATAGCTGAAACCTGCATGATAGGGTGGCTCGCCTTCACAAAAACGCGAGCTGTAGATGAAGAAGTCGAGCAGAAACGCCGTCGTGTCGGGAAAGAGCACAGTGCATAAAAACACAAGCATCTCATTGTCCTGAAACTCTTTTCCAAACTGTTGCTGCGGTGCAAATACTGAATCAGTCGACAGTGAAGCAACCTCAGAGAAAGCATGCTTGGGCAATTCAATAATATCTTGCGTATCTGTGCTCAGTGACTCTTCCAGGGCTTCTGACATTGTCTTTGGAAAGTTGGTATTGTACTGAAGCAAACTGACTGGTGTCACTTTAATAAACACACTCCGGTTGGCATACTTGGGTCTCCAAATTTTGATGGCATACTTGCTGAGCTTGAGTTGTACTGCTGTCTCCTTGATCAACCAACCTCGATCAATTCTGACCTCATTCACAAAGTCACCATACGTGAATGGCTCACCTTGCATGACAGGAGAGGCTTGTGTTGCTGCAATCAATCGTGGCTCAATGTTGGTCTCCCAGTTTCGAACTATGACTTGAATATCCTGCTCAATCACCACGCAGACACAAAAACGATACCAAATTTGTACTCGATCGGGAATCCAGATCTGCGTGGACCATATGTCACTCTCTTCGTCCTCCCTCGTGAGGACCTTGGCGTGTTCGGGTTGCCAACAACCAAGCTCCTCAACGCTGCCTGATACGCAGACCTGGAGGCCGGCGGCGAGATCTGGCACCCGTACACGGAACAGCCATTGTCGCGGACGGTACTCCCCCTCGGAACATACGGTGGTGCTGGACTCGGGCTCGCCACGAGCACGCCGGAGGGCATCGTTCTCTGGGTCTTCCAGGAAGAACCAGCGCTGCATGTCGGACTAGACGTGAAGAGGTAGGACTTCTGCAAAAGAGCGTCCAATCCACTAACGTTCATAGGAAGTTATCACAGTGCGCGGGAATGTTATTACCTAATGCATTATATGTAAAGAAAATCTAATATGACAAATTGTCACCTGAGCGGGTGCGTTCTGTGATTGTTTTCGCAATTGCAATTGTAATGAAAATGCATGATTGGCTGATTGAGATTGGAACCTGAGACTAGCACAATGCTTCAAACTGGTTGATTTACATTCTGAGGTGCTTTGCGTTGGTGTTATTTACGTTAATCGCTCGATGCAGTGTGGTTGCACGCAACTAACCAAAACCCACGTCACAGCACGATTAAAACCATCGCAAGCAACGTTTCGCGAAAAGTTGGCGAGACGCGACGCGGCACCACACACGCCGCAGCGACACGAAGCACTAAGCACGCAACGTGCGGTGACGGCGCGCAAAACCGCTGAACGGCACGCCGTTGGAGCATGCAAGTGTCACGGTATTCATTTCCATTTCACACATCTTCCGAGATACGAGCAGAGCGAACAAGTTCGATCGTTGAGCGCTGAGCTGAGTGAGTGAGTGTGGTAGACAGTGGTAGACGAAACGTGGTGGGAAGCAACGTGAAGCGCAAACGCAAACTCCATACGCGACGCGTTCGCCTGCGTTCGCCACCTCTACTCGCACGTTGCACTGTGAACATCTTACCTTGCACTTGACTGACAATTGGACGCAGAATCACTTTTTCCTTATGCTTGCTTTCGTGCAGCTGTGCAACAAATTCGCCCCACCATCACTCTCTCTCTCTCGAGCATTCTCTTGTTGTCTCCGCTTGAAACAATCGCACGTCCAGACACAAAAAGATAATTTATTGTTCATTATGGCGTTATCAGAACGCACACCGCGCTGCAACGCGCAGCTACTCTACAGTGCACTACGTTAACGTTAAGGTGCGAGTAACTGAACTCGACTGGAAATTGCATAGATAAGATTAGATGGAAGCATCCGAGCGTTATGACCTTTGAAGCAAGGCTGTGCTATATGAGAGCATGCGTTTGTTGCTTGTACAATGTTGGCATGCATCGAACTGAACAGCTGACCCGTTTTATTTTGCAACGATTTGTCAATGCAAACAACTATTGCGACGTGCGTAAGCGCAAAAGCAACGAGCATGCATTGCATTTTCAATGCGAATGTGGTCCACAAGCGATACGCCACGATGTTCAATTAATTACTGTTGCATTTTATCGCGTATCATTTGGAAGCGTTTGATTAAAGGTAACTTCCTGTATTTTATCAACACTGTCCTTGGCACCACTAGACAACAACAACGCTCCAGATATTCTTCCTATCGCTGGTAAGAAACCAGTCCGAAAGGTCAATGTTCCATTATGCGTACAGCATGAGTCGGCGAAGTCAGTTTAAAAGTCTGCGATATAGAGAACGTCAATATCGTTGAAAAATTATTAACATGCAAATCAATATCTTCACTTAATTGCGATGGCATGATGGTCGTTTGATTTCTCTCTGGAATAACGCGAACGCAATGTTCATATAAAATACAAATATGTGTTCCATCAGATTGTTCTGCTTAGATATAATTCACTTATCAAATAAATCAATTATTTTAAAGTATAATGAACATAATCGAACCGAAGTCGAATATAACCAACCAATCCACACGCTTTATACATAGTATAAGTTCCAGCGCTTGTTAAATATATAAAAAATAAAAATAACACTCCTGCCCACCTGTACAACCTGTATAAACTGCGTAAGCCATAGAAATCTGTGCACAAGTCAGGGAACTAACTATTCTCAATTAGTTTTGTACAATTATCCCACCGTCCTAGACGCCCGAGCAGGAAATCGTTCGCTAACAAACGCGCTTTGCGTCCGTCCAACGAAATATACACGATTGTTAAAAATGTTTTCAACTTATTTAAACGAATGAATAACTGGTCACTTTGCGGCCGGTATAAAATTTGCAAACATCCATAGTCGTCATCATTATGTATACAATATGCGATACGCTGAAATGACGATACCTCCGCGTCCCGTATTGCGATGGACGCCGTGTCGAATAACATAAACAATCAGGCAACTGCACTTCAAGTCATCATTACCGGATTGATCGCGACGTTTGACACCACGCGTGGAATTTGGTGATGCCTCGCCTCCAGGATATAATTTACACACGACTAGAAACGTTATACAATCGAAGACGATTCATGCCCACCGCACGGTAGTTTTGTACAGGGCCGGCGCACTTCGTATGCTCGTACTTGTGGAATGTCCTGCGCAATAACTTAACAACATCCTTATTAACAGCGAGCCACAATCGGAACCTGCAATCAAATCGCAGCCATCCCCGATCAACGAATTGCACATGTGGTCGAACTCCGGCGCTCGCGACTCTAGTGAATGTACGGACAGTTGTTGCCGTTGCGGCAGTAGCCTTTCTGCTTGAAGCTGTTGCAGAAGCCCCGCCCGCGACCGGAATTGTTCCATCCACCGCCGCCCTGGTTCGGAGCACCCATGCGCAGCCATGGGCCGTTGTTGGGGCCGCCACGGCGAAAGCCACCGCGACCACGCATGTTGTTGTTGAAGTTATTCGGCGGAAACATCTGCGGCATCGCGTTCGGTCCATTCTGGAAAGGGGGCACAAAGCCGTCGGGCCCACCCGGGCCCATGGGGGCGCCACCCGGGTTGGGCCCGTTACCGAAACCATCGCCGAACATCGGCGGCATCGGCTGCATCATCTCAGGCGGGGGGAACTTGGGAGGCATGCCGTTCGGCATCATGCTCCACTCGCCCGGCGGCCGATTGAGCATGCCGGGTGGAGCAAAAGCAGGTGCAAATTGGGGTAACCCATTGGGTGGAAACGCATTTGCAGTCTGCATGAACTGCGGCGGCTGCACGCCGGTAAACATGGGAGGCGCGCTTGCCACATGGGGCGGCGAGCCCTTTGCCTCCGGCCACGGCTGCACGGGTGCCTCTTGGTCGGGTTGGTCGGGGTCGTGCAGAGGGATGACGATCGCGCTGACCATCGCCTGCACCTCGTGATCGGGCTCGGCGGGCGTATCCGGCACCCGGTTGAAGTAGATCGCCTGCAGGACGGTCTTCTCTCTAGCGAACTGGATGTTCTTCTCGAGACTCTTCGCCCCCAGCTCGGCGGGTGGCGGTGCGCACTCAACTTCGACAAGTGTCCGCCATGTCACCTGCGCCTCCATGTTGTCCTCGCTGGGTAGTTTCCGGTGGCGTAGCGCCTCGCGTTCGCTCGACATCTCCATGCGCTGCATGTCCATGAACGGCTTCATCACGTTCACTCGCTCCGTCTCGTCCAGCTCGAAGTACTGCACCTCGACGAGGTCGGCGTCCGGCTTCCAGCGGATCGAACGCTTGGGGCCCTTGCGCTTACCATACGAAAGCACGCCCTTGAGCCCGTTCGCGTCCGTCTTGGTCGTGTCCTCCGCCGGCACCTCGTCGTCGGGCTCCGTCGGCGTATCGCCAGCCTCCTTCTCTCGCTCCTCGTCGTCCTTCTCCTCCAGCTTGTCGCCCTTAACGCCGCTGAGTTCATCGTCCCGCTCCCTCGCCGCCGGCTCCTCGTCGTTATCGCCGGCGAGCGTGTCCTGGTAGAAGTTCGCCGGCGTGATGTTCTTCAGTGCGCCGCTCGGCGACGAAGGAGTCGACTGCTTGTTGGGCGACAGCGGCGGCGACGTGTCCTTCGAGGTGCTCGTGCGCCGCTTGCGCTTCTTGGGCTCCTTCTTCGTTGTCGCCGACGCCGTAAGAGCGTCCATGAAAATGTCGCTCTCTTGGAGGACGGCAGCTGCGAACAAGCAAAGCAAACGTTGTGAATTGTCGGTAATCGCAGGATAAACATTGACGAATAGCATGCGAAAGAGGCTGCTAGCTAGCACCCACAAGCCGTTGATCCCGGAGGTCAAGCTAAGAAATGCTAAAAATAGATGCAAATGGGGCGTTAATTATCAACATCTCTATCGGTGCATCGAGTAATTTCAAACAGTGGGAAAGAGGAGCAACCAGGACGCATCATTAGAAAACGTATTTCAATCTTTTTAATTATGCTTTGCTGTAGATAGCGGGCGACGTTATTTTTTTCTTTATACTAAATTGTTTTCGTTTTCGTAGAAGAAAAATAAATAAGTGTCGGATATTGCGCACACGGTTGTTCCGCAAAGTATCTATCAGGAGCGTAGAAATCCATAGGCAGTGTAGGCGTATCGCCGATGGCAGGCACGCGCTTCGCTCTCAGCAAAGTAGCAGCAGTCGTCGTCGTCGTTGCGATGACGTCATGCGCTGACGCAGCGCACGTGGCGAAATAGCGCAGTGAGTGAGGAGGAGTCGTCGTCGTCGCTGGTCGGTCGGTCGCTCGGTCGGCCGGCGCTCATGCTGTGTGTGCAGCGGCGGCATGGTGGTGTTGCGCCGCGCGTGGCACGCCGGCGTCGTCTCGGTCGCGAGCCGCCCTGCCTCGCTCGCCGAGGCGAGCGTGTGAATCGCACGCGACGCGCTTTGCAGCCTTGGATGAGGGTCGGCGCACGTGGCCCGCACGCACGCGAAACGCACGCTCGTTCCGGCTCGCTCGCTATCGGCGAAACTTTTTACGTGCGCATATCCCTAGCAATGCGACGCACCACACATCAACAGCATCGACTTTCGAATGTTTTTTTCAACGTTAGAACGCAGGCACGAAGCACAAAATTGACAAAATCTAAAAAATATAAAATCAAAATTGATTAGAATCAAGCGGCCCTGGATCAGTCTTAAAGTACCAAATTGCTAAACATGGGCGCAAATTACATACATCATGTGTGCTTGATGTTATGTGCTCTAGAGTGGTCGCCCGACTAGTTCGGCTTGTTACGAGCAGTTTCGTTCTATGCCTAATGATTTGTGTAACATTTCTTGCACTCTGAGGCAATCGCTATTTCGTCAATTTCGTCGAAAGGATGTGCAAGGGCTCGAGAAGTACGCCCGCCTTATGTATATCTCATGAATTATGGCACATACACAAATCGATACAGTTTCATATTGTTCGTATTGTTGTATCATTTTTATTTGCCGTACAAGTCTGACAGGTACATCTGCAACTTACCAAACTTGCGCTCGAACGCAAACACTGTCTTGCCAGTAGCGCCGAGTAAACTTCACTTATCGTTAAGTAAGACACCTAAGTAAGTCTTTAGATTAATCATAGGATTACGTCATGTGCGCTTTACAGCAAAGAGTTAAAAATGTGGATTTATACGTCACTGTGTTGCCCCCAAATTACCGCCGCGAGTAGAGTACCTGCAGCCAGACCGGTGTGCGACGTGCGCGGCGTGCCATCCTCTTGCCAAAAGAAGCCCCCAGGTCCGCCGCCGTGGCCCCCAGCTGCTGCTGCCGCTCCAGGAGCGATCAAGAAAGTGCGAGTGGCATAATACCGAATAGAGAATTGATAAGAAACGCACACACACATACACACAATACAATAATGTCGGCCGCGTTGGGCAGGTGCGCGAGCCGGAAGGCGTGATGGCGTGGTGCTGGTGGCACCCACGAGCCGAGATACGACACATCTGCAAAACAAAAGTCCATGAGCGAATTGTATGCGGCCAACTTACGCTTGGGTTTCGGCGGAATCAGCTTGATGCCCTTCTCCGGATCGATGAGGCGCGACTTCTTCTCGGGCGGCGGTATCGTATCGCGGATGGGCGACGACCGCTTAGTGGGCAGCGTCGCCGGTAGCGCAGGCGGCGGCACAGTCTTCTTGGTGGCGGAGCGCGGCGGCGGTGGCCGAGCCTCCTCCATCAAGCCCGTGGAGCGCATCTTCGAATTGTACACCTTGACAGTCTTCGGCTTCTCCTCGGTGCTCTTGCGCACCTCCACGGAGAACGACGACTTCTTCAGCTCCTTCTTCTCGTCCTTCTTACCATCCTCCCGCCGCGGAATGCGCCCGATCTTCTGCAGCGTCTGCGGTTGGATCTTCGCCAGCGTGTCCTTGTCCTTCTCGGCCTGCTTGTCTTTGGCGTCCTTCGACTCCTTCTTATCCTTGCTGCCGCCGCTGCTAGTCGACTTGCTGCTACTACTGCTGCTGCTTCGATGCTTCGACGACGACGACGACGAGCCATTGCTTCGGTGCCGATCCTTGTCACGATCGCGTCTATCCTTGTCGCGACTGCTGCTCTTGCTGCTAGAACTCCTACTCGATGTGCTACTGCCCTTACTCCTTTCCCTAGACCTATCCCTATCCTTATCCTTACTGCTGCTACTACTATTACTAGAACTAGACTTTTTAGGCACCAATTTTTGTTTTTTATCACTGTTCTCTTTATCAGTCCCTTCACTGTCCTCGCTTTTGCTAGGAGCTGCTGCTTCTGCTGCCGTCGTCGGCGAGGCGTCGGCGTCGCCGTCCGCTGCTGGCGCAACCGCTTCGATCGCTTCCGTTTCGTCCGTCACATTACTGCTTGTCCGCACCGCGACAACGCGACTAATCACTTTCTTGCCGTCTCTCACAAACTTTATGCGCAGCGAGGTGTCGACGCCGTTCTCGCTGACTATCGTCTGCGCGTCGTTGCTGATCGTCTCGTCGATGTCCATCGGCTCCGGATCGGTGGCGCTGGTCGTTTCCAGCAGCATGGTCACCGTCGCTTCGGCAGCTGGTAGTTGGTCGTCGGCAACGGCGAGAGGAGCAACAACGAGCTGCTTCACTGGTTGCACTATGATATGCTGCTGCAGCAGTTGTTGCTGCTGCTGCTGGTTCTCCTGTTTGGTGACATCTTTGACTATCGTCAGCCACTGGTCAACTAACGAAGAGGCTAACTGCTGAATGCCTAAATCGTATTCAACACAAACAAATATAGTTACAAACAGCATAATCATAATGCATTGCCTTTGCAAGCAAGGCATTTGCCTATAAATACCTGATAAGTCTTCTCGCTTGGAGAGGCCCTTAACTAGCTTGGGCAGGTTGTTCATTTTGAGCCGCTCGACATCCACAGGCGTGAGCAGCAGTAGCTCAAGCACCTCGGAGACGAGCGCCCAGTTCTTGTTAATGTGGGCATCTTGCAACCACAAGTGGATTAAGTTCCACCCACCTTCACCCATAAATGAGCCCAACAATTGCCTCTCAGTGTTTTTTAGAATTAGCACATAGATGCACTTACTGACTAACTTTTTTGAAAATTTTGTCATCAAACTATAAAATTGGGGCAAAACAATACACAGTTTTAGTATACTTGTTGGATTAAGGTGTATGATGCATTTGAAATTGCAGATATATGAATAAGTAATGTCAAACAGACTATTGAAAACAAGGCACTTACTTGGCAAGCCTTTGTACTTCATTTCTGGAAAGTATACCTCCACTTGGACTCAGCAACACTTGGAGGCAATTGAGCAATTGTTGAGGATCTATTCTTGGCTGTAACAAACCAGACCAAATGTTAATGAAAGATAAGCATTTAAGTTGCAATGAGTCATCATTAATGACTTGGGCAATTTCACAATTGAAAGTAAGAAAAAACCAAATTTGATGAACTCAATTTCCCATTTGTAAAACAAAATTAATATTCTTCAAATAGCTACCAACCGTGATACTAAACCGTAACCAGCAAGAGAGCATAAATTTAAATTCAATGAAATAACAAAGAATGCATTTAAAGTGCATTCATGCACTAGGCGCGTACGTCATCAAAATGGCGGACGAGTGAATCAATAATTTCGTTGGAGAAATGACTACAAATGTAATGATCGCAATACACGCCCAACTCCCTGCGCCAAATTGTAAAATTTAATAAAATAACACAAGATATCACTTTATTCAGTACACAAGAACAAGTGTTCGGGAGTATCCTTACCATTTTGGCGATCCAGATGTAGTGCAGCAATCGAGTGATGTAACGAAAGCGCTATTATCGCATGCAGCGAGCGATATCGTCTCCGCCTTCAGCGGTCTCTTCTTAAAAATGCAAAAGTAATAGATATTTTGTGTCGGAAGAGTAATTCTGCTGCGCAAACACCGCCGCCCATTGTGCGACTCGAACCAACGCCCTGACCTCCATTGACGTGGATGACGAGAGGAGAAACGTAAAACGTTGCGACGAGACGTGCGCTCAGATAGGCTGAATGCGTGATCCGTGCGACTATAATCGACCTGCCTGGCGCTTAAATTGACTGAGTACAGAAGATTGGTGCAAGCTGAATGCAACGATATTCAATTAATCTTCGTGTAATGTGTATCGAATTTTGAGAGATGCGCACGAGAGAAGCGTTGTACGGCTTACTTCTACCATGCAGTGAACGGAAATGACGATGACGTCGCCCAACAGCACGAAGCGCCACCACAGGCCACTCGACCAATTGGCTTTTGTTTTCACAATGCTGCCAACTGAAAGCTAGATATCTAGGCATTCATTATTTTCAAACAATCAAACGAATCAAACAATCGCATTCACCTTGCACAATGTTCTACAAAACCAAAATTGATGCAATTGAATTATGAACCTATAAAAAGTAGGTAGTAGTCGTTTATTGATGAAATAACGTTTTGTTAGGAATATATAATTGTCCACTTGGTCACTAGATTTTAACACAAGTCTAACCTGTGATATGCACTTAAAATAAAATCGCATACAACTTATAAAATGTGGGGACTAAAGCAGTTATTACCTAATATTGCATTGAAAAAATTTTATTTTAAAGAAATCAGTACGTCGGCCGTACTGTGTGGCAGTTTAAAGCCACCGGAGAAGCTAACAACGTTGATGGGAATCTCCAGAGACAGAACAGAGACAATTCCACCAGAGACCAGTATCAGGTACTTGAAAAGCAAAGCCTATCAAGAGACCTACGGCGAGGATCCGGTTTGGTTTCTATATCGCAGGAACTTTAAAGGAGGTATTCCGCCGAGGAAAACTCGACGAACTTGCATTCGCGGTGGTCATATTTCCACTGGCAATCCCTGTCCAATTTGCAGAGATGAATATTTGATTCTGCATGAAAGCAACACTGCACTTCTGAATCAATTTATTTCTCCTCAGACCGGCAGTATCTTAAGTTACTCCAAAACAGGATTGTGTCAGAAAAAGCATCAGGAATTGGAGATTGCTATTACAAGGGCCAGAGATATTGGGCTGATTACATATGATGTTCCATTCAGGAAATACAATTATGCAGATTATTACAAAGAATATAAGCAATAAGTGATTATTTTTGTAGTTGTTTATTTTTGTACAAATTTAAAGAATGTATGCAACATTTGTAGTAGTTGGAGGTGGAATTGCTGGTGTGACTTGTGCTGAAACACTTGCATTCTACACTCCAAATGAAAAAATAATGTTGATAAGTGAATCAGCTATTGTGAAAACTGTTGTAAATTTGTGTGCAGTTACACAAACTTTGTCAGATTTCAACATTGAAGAAAGCCATGCAAACAACTTGATGCAAAAGTATCCAAACATTGAAGTTGTAATTAGTAGGCTGAAAGAAGTAAATGTTGAAGAGAATCAAGTGATTACTGAAGGTGGTCTGGTAATTGCTTATAAACATTTATGTCTTTGCATGGGCGCACAACCAAAATTAATTTCGCAGGCCCAAAATAATCCATTTGTAATTGGCATCCGTGACACTGACTCTGTGGACAGTTTTATAGAGAGACTCAGCTCGAGTAAGGAAATTGTCATTGTTGGCAATGGAGGCATTGCTTCTGAGTTGGTTTATAAGATTGAAGGTGTAAAAGTGCATTGGGTCATCAAAGATAAGCATTTCACAGCAACTTTTATTGATCCTGGCGCTGCGGAATTTCTTAAAGACCGTTTAAACAATAAGCGCAAGGAAGATTCGGTGGAAAATGCGCAGTTCTCGCATCGAATGCGTTACGAGACTGATTGCAGGATGAAATCTGGTGCTGCTTTGGGGCCTGATTGGTACAAGCATCTGGATATAAAAGGTGCTTTGGATGTACCCGAATCGGTTAAAATCCATTACGAAAATGAAATTGACGATATTACTACAAACCCTATTCAATCTGGAGGTGCACCAGTTTTAGTAACGTTGAAGAATGGTATTAAAATCACTTGCGACTTTATTGTTTCTGCAACTGGAATCCTGCCTAATTCTGATTTTCAAATATCACCACCACTGGCTATGTCTGAAGATAAAGGGATCTTAGTCAACAAACTCATGCAAAGTTCAGTGGAAAATATTTATGTGGCTGGGGATTTATGTACACCAGGATGGGAGCATGCTCAGCAATGGTTTCCTATGAAATTGTGGACACAGGCTAGACAAATGGGATGCTATGCAGGCCGGGCTATGGCATCAAGCCATCTGAATGAGGTTGTTTATCAAGATTTTTGCTTTGAATTGTTCACGCATACAACCCGGTTGTTTGGTTACAAAGTTGTGCTACTTGGCTTGCACAATGGACAAAAACTGGGCAATGATTTTGAAATTTTGTTTCGTATGACCAAAGGACAGGAATATATTAAGTTGGTCTTGCACAATGGGCGTTTGCAGGGAGCTGTGTTGATTGGCGACACTGATTTGGAAGAAATGTGCGAGAATTTGATTCTTAATCAAATCGATCTGTCGCAATATAAGGATCATTTGTTAGACCCTAACATTGATATAGAAGATTATTTTGACTAGAATGTAGTTCATGGCAATGGTTTTGTAGCGCTTTAGTAATAAACGTGTTTGTTCGAAAACCTATAGTATGGATATTACAATTTGTTCACATTAATTTGCAAGTTAAATTTTGATCCGTCTGTTATAAATAGCAACCAACAAAGAAAAAACAAAAACAAAATCATATTAATACCATGAGAACTTTCCAAGTAACAAATCATTGGCTATAATTTAAAAGTAACCGTTTTCTTGTTACTAGGTTCTTCCATACTGTTTTTGAGTGAAGTTTCAAAGGATTGCAGCAGCTTGTTAATCCTGGCGAACAAAAGTTTTACGTTATCGTCCAATTCGTCCACTGTAGGCCGAAGCAAGTTCATGGAATCGAAAATGTTTGCAATTGCCGTTGACACTTCAGTGCGCGTCAGTTTCCTTTCCTCTATAACCGTGCCATCCGCATTAACAATGCCCTCGAGTTCTTTCAGGAAATTCGACCTGTACGGCGACAAAGAAACGTCAGTGTCTGAGATTTTCATGATGCGCAAGTGCGACTCCAATTCTTCCTTCTTCCTCTCGGCTTCGGCGAGTTCGCGAATTTGCCGATCCCTTGTTTCGTTGTATCGTTGCTGCCAATTTTT
The DNA here is from genome assembly GCA_027580035.1 of Dorylogaster longipes. Classification (NCBI taxonomy): domain Eukaryota; kingdom Metazoa; phylum Arthropoda; class Insecta; order Coleoptera; family Staphylinidae; genus Dorylogaster; species Dorylogaster longipes. Next base: position 2,916 of record JAODFX010192323.1, on the reverse strand, counting down.
CTCCGCCGAGTCCAACTTCGTTTCGGTTTCGTTGAGCTTATTGCGGAGCTCCTCCATCTCCTGCTCGTACTCCGAGTTGTTGCTCAAGTTGATGATGGAGCTGTTCGAGGAATTGCGCTCGTAGTCCTGTTTTAGTGCTCGTAGGCGTTCGACTTCTGCGCGAAGCTCGCGTATGAGTTTGTCATGAAGACTCTCGTTGATGCGTGCACGGTTGACGATTGATCGCGCTTGGCACGCATAGCGGAGTGTTGCCAATGTCTCCTCAATGTTACTGGATGCAGGTGTGATGGTTGCAAGCATAGATGTTAAAGAATTTCCGCCTAAACTCTCCTAAAATCAAGAAGCAACATATTTGAAAATTTGATATATATTAGTTTGGAAAGTTACTGCTTACACGCAAGAGCCATGTTAAGACTGAGTCTCTATATGGCACATGTTGATTTTGTCTTTTGCTCTCTGCCAGTGCTGCAATCACCTTTCCCAATGTCAGCAAGCTTTTATTAATGCTAACACCTTGCCTTATTCTCTCATCATTAGTCATTGCATTTGAAATTCTCTCACTTCCAGCCAAGTCCACTAGACTGATTTTACTTCTCCGTGATGAATCCATATCTGATGACCCATTAGATATTGTAATTTCAATAGAGAATATACTGTGCGATCTTGAGGACTTTTCATTCATGGTAGTGGCTGCTGTTGCTCTATTGTTATTCCCCAAAAGCAACCAGCTCCTCAATTCTTTATACGTTGTAACAGTATGAATACTTAAGTCTACAATGTATGGTCCCCAGTCAGGATGTTCTCTTACTTTCAACCCCAAACGTTGCTTGTTTGTATTTGCCAATAAATCATGAATCTTTTCATTATAGATTTCATAGTAGCTGACTTCAAGAGTAGCTGTGCAACCTTCAGGAAGATCATAAATCCTTTGGAAGAGCTCCTTACAGAATCGTGGAATTATGCCAGCATTCACATCAATATCAAAAACATCTGGTGAATTTGGTCCCATCATGCTGAAACTTTTGCCTGAGCCAGTCTGCCCATATGCAAAGAGACATGCATTGTAGCCACGGAATGCACTGTCAAGCAAAGGTTTGCCCATGATTTCAAAGACATCAGCTTGATCTGCAAACTGGGGACTCTCCTCATCACAAGACCAGAAGATGTGATCGTACTGAAAGATGTGATGAAAATTGTTCTGTCCACCAGTTTGGTTGGACCTTATGGTGATTTCTTGCTCATTGACTTTCACGACATCGCTCACGCCAACGTAAGCCAATTCGCGTGCGTTCATGGGTCGTACACGAACCGCGACAGCAAGGTTTCGTTCCTGGTCTGATTTTTGTTGCTCGCGAGGCATTCGTTGGTTCATCCTGACGGGTGTTTCTAGCGTTACCTTGGAGAAACATTCTGGTGTTTGTCCTGGCGGCATGAGGGCTCGTCGCCGTGGAGTTGTGTAAACTGCCCGTGGAGTAGATGGAGCCGACGACATTCTTGACTAACTGAAGTAACAAACGAATATGTAATAATTTATAACACTGTCTTACGATAGAAAATTTAATCCCACAGCAAGATGAGCTTCGTAAATAGCTGAATTCGTTGAATCACATTTGGTTTGAAAACAAATTTAACGGTCATTCCGCTCAATTTGTTCCCGGTTATCGTTGAGGGCATAGTTGCCAGATCTACCGAATCTTCGGTACACCGGATGAGGTAAATCGGGTAAAACCGGTAAATCTACCGCAATTTTCCCTTCTCTACACGTTCATCGATCACGGGGATGACGATGATCACAGATTTTCTATGGGTTGCTATGGTTTATAAAAGGAATAGTAGAGCACGACATTGAACCATTCAGGCCATCGAAAAGAACTCAAGCCTTTTCTAGCCTTTTTCTATGATTCAGGCCAAACGTAGATCAGTGCTGCTCAACCTTCTCAACCTGCGTCCACTGCGTTCACCGCCAATGTAGTAAAATTAAATATTAATTGTACAAATCTGTTGAAGATATAATTAGAAATGCTGAAAAATAATATAATAATATAGTATAATAAATAATAAGGTTACTTTCAATTAGCATGATTATGATTATGACTCAAGTAGGTTGTGCCGGTTGTGCCTCTACTAAACAACACCCATTTGCATAAAAAAGGAGTTATGCAGTTATAATAAAACTAAGCATTGGTTTAATTTAGTGTAACTTTGTTTTTGTTTTTTTTTTGTACAGTGTTTGTAATGTTTCAGTATAATGTAAAATTAGAGAGATCATATTGCTCGTATATAAAATAAAATAGAATTTAAACGATTTAACATATTATAGTATTAAATAAAGGCACAGCTTAAAAATCTTCATCGATATTCGACATCATAGTAAACCTCGGGCTGTGCTTCCAAATGGCACTCGAATTCCGCCGCGTCAATGTTGGATTAATATTTGGGAACAGTTGCATTAAGTTGGGGGTTTCGGGCTTGGGGCAGAAAAACGTGTTGGACACCTTGTTGTTGATATAAGTCATCGTACGTAGGCGTAAATGCAGGGCTTCTTTTAAGTTCCAATGGGGCAGAACCGGTGGATGCTTGCTGGCCTTTTCATCATCCGAGTCATAGCAGTCAGTGGTGGGCAGCAGAGGCGGTTGCTGCGTTAAGTATTTTGGCAACGCTGCACGTGGTGAGGAACGTGTCGTACGAACCGCTAGTGTTTCCTGGAGCTGCAGCATGTTCTGCGCTTCCTCCATCTTTACCCCGTGCTGTTGCAACTCCTTGTTGCGCTTAATCTCTTCGTACTTTTGCTTCACCTGCATGCGATGCCGTTCGGTCGCCTCGCGCCGCTTCGAGATGCGCATCTGTTTCTCCCGCAGCTGCTTCAACCGCATGTGCTCCTTGATCAGTCGCAGCTGATTCAGGCTCTGCTTCTCG